>CAIGRB010010564.1:74122-87197 GCA_903798255.1 Fraxinus quadrangulata
TTTGACTACAATATCAAAGCCCTTCTAGATTCTCTAATCACTGGCTTTGTGGATTCGTCTATCTCATATGGATTCTTGAAGAACTCAGCGTTCCTCAATAAGCTTGGTCTTTGGATTAACTGGAACTGATGTTTTCTCCGCCAGGTATAGTCAAATCAATTAAGGTTGAAGTCTCTTAATGAATTGGAAGATGAAAATATGAAGCTCTCAAGTTCTCTCTATGTTTCAACCTTCGAATTTACATTCTGCGACATTCTGGTATTTCTATAATATGGTTAAGGTTGAATGGACCGGATAAAAAAACCTTGAAATCGTGATTAAAAAATTCTCGGCTAACCCTGTCGCTCGAGAGAGAGCTCAGCGACAGCTTGTTGCTCTAGCGAAGGCAAAGCAACAGGCGAGCGACAAAGTTTCTGTTTCTGCCGCTTGAGCCAAATCATGACTACAATCTAGCGTAATTGCGACGCCGTTTTTCCTTCTCTTCCGTTCTCAAACCCTAGACCTCAATTTTTACTATTTGCAACTTACTCTTTGATTTTTATAACATATTAATGGTAGTTCCTTTTGTTCACAGACTTACCAATTACATCAAATTCCTAACATAATTAATTAAACATGACAATATCTTAGTAACACACAATTTATGGTCATGGTCATATATTGATCACAAATCGTACAAGATTACAATCACAAAGACAAATTGTGAGTCACAATTACAAATTTTTTTGCAAATCACAATTTTTTTTAGAGGTGCAATCTACTTTATATCACTCAAAATGAAGCTCACTCCTTTTAGTTACACCCCCCCATTTCAAATATATTCCTACATTACATACCCTACTCTAGAGACCCTAGAGTCTCGTCGAGTTAGGTTCGATGACACTTTGATTTCAAAATATTATATAAAAAACAAAAAATTGAAAATGGTGTCTTGAAAATGGATTTCACGAGGAGTCAAATGAAAAAAATAAAAAACGCACATTTCATCAACTACCATTAGTTTCTCCATAATTTCCTCTAAAATTAAAAATCAATATGTAAAGTTCAAGGATATCATGAGCCAAGTACAAGTTATGTGCGGGCCTTAAGATTTTTTAGTCGGGCATGCAATCTCCTCCGTAATCGTGCACTTTCATCCACCAATAAGTGGAAGTAGGGATATGGATTTTGCTATATTGTTATGGGGGGCTAAAACCACAAAGCATTGCTAAACACACAGTATTTGAACAGCTGAAGGATGAATATTCCTCATATGAAAAATTGCACCACGAAGCAGAAGCACATAGAATTTTAGTACAACGAATTCTAACATTTACAACAGATAAGAGCTTTCCAAGAAGAAAAACTCCTTCCACAATTGAACATGAGATAACAATACACACAGTTTTCAACGTAAGCTAAAAAGTCAACATGCATGGGTGTTGGTTAGTCTCCAAGAAGGCACAGAGGCTGTCTCATGCTAAGCTCAGCTTTGAGGTCTGGGAATTTCTCCAAGTCATGAGATTCTCCCAAAACTTTCTGCAACCAAAACAAATATTCATTTGTTAAGACTTTGCACTCTTCATCAAATTTGACTGAGATTGAAGAAAGCAAGGTAGATGGCATGATGTCTATGTTCATACTTCGAAACAATCACGTAAATCAAAATTTGAGAAAATTACAATTAAAAATTGAACTGTCTATCAATATGTGGATGTATGTCCTCCAAACAAGTATTTTGGCCGTAATAGTAAAGGTAGACCTTCTGTAAATGGCAGAAACTCATTTGTGCTACAAAATAACCAGATCCCACACGCTTATGACGAGCAAAGTGTCCTAGACAAGAATTAGTTTTACTCCATTTATAGCCAATTGTGCAAGTTTCTAGTTTATCATCTGCAAAATGTCCTATCTTTACAACTGCTAGTCGAATGGAAAGCATACATAATGAACAGCATTTCCTAATTCATAGAAACATTATGAACTAATACGCATGGTATTTAAAAAAAGGTATATTGCAACAATTTAACTCACCAGTGCAGCAAGATGCGCTTCTTGTAGAATATTCCCATCAATCTCTAACCTAGCTATGGGAAACTCAGGAAGATGTCCTGACTGTTTCTTACCAAGCAAGTCGCCAGGCCCACGCAGTAGAAGGTCCATGTTTGCAAGGTAAAATCCATCTGATGATTTCCCGAGCACCTTCAGCCGGTTTAGGCTAGTGGTTGTAGATGCTGATAATATACACTTGGACTTCCTTTCTCCACGTCCAACCCGACCTCGAAGTTGGTGCAATTGCGCAATTCCAAATCTCTCTGCATTCATTACAACCATCATAGACGCGTCTGGTACGTCAACCCCAATCTCAATCACCTGTGTAGAGAGCAGTATATTTGTTTCTCCGGCCCTAAACCGCCTCAATGCTTCATCCTTCTCATCACTTTTCATTTTTCCATGTAATAATCCACAATTATAATCTGGAAACCTTCTAGAGATAGTTTCGAGATCCGCTGAAGCAGCACGAAGCAGAGGCAGTTGCTCAGATTGCTCGATGACTGGATACACAAGATATACTTTTCCTCCTCCTCCCAACTCTTCCTCCATCATCTGCAACAGTAAAAGATTTCAAACACTAATTTGATTATATACAAGATTTTTCTGTAAAATAACGTGCAAAAAAACGTCTCATTCTTGATATTTGATGATGCAAGCATATTCAAACAGATATAGATACTTGAAAGAGGTCAATAACTATATCCATTGATTATGCTTGGGATAACTAGGAAATAAGTGGTGCTCATCTTGCATTTTTCAGAAATGGGAGATATAATTAACTAAAACTCAATATTTTTCATCATATTTTTGCAAAATATATTTTCTAATTAGAAGCTATAGTGGCAGTTGGCATTCACACAGTAAATTCATAATCAACCCAAAACTTATCAAATGCCACACCAAAGTATCTATCACTGCTACCAGCATAAATCAAACTAAACAATTATGGCATGGAATTTTCTAAATGGCTTTGTTATCTTTTTATCATTGATTCGTGTGAAATGTCTGCAGCACGTCTGGCCCTAATCATTAACTTACACAGCAAATAAAGATACTCCTCTGAGGCAAGTGGGCAATTCAATTACTAATTATTAACTCACACAGGAAACACACTGGTGATCGTTACATTTGGTAATGAAATTTATTACCTGGTATATCTTCTCAAATCCAATTTCATTTCCTTCAATGATGTATGTTTCAACCGGTGTTCTTCCAGGAGG
Source organism: Fraxinus quadrangulata (assembly GCA_903798255.1). Classification (NCBI taxonomy): domain Eukaryota; kingdom Viridiplantae; phylum Streptophyta; class Magnoliopsida; order Lamiales; family Oleaceae; genus Fraxinus; species Fraxinus quadrangulata. The sequence goes on from CAIGRB010010564.1 coordinate 77,377, forward strand.
TAAATCGGTGATCTGTTATTTCAAGAAGTTTCCCAAAAGGTTCAAAACATAGAATAATCTAAATAACATAAGCATGATATCAAGAATTGCTCTTACAAATGAGAATTCTCGAGTAAAATACTAGTGAAGGTTAAAACTACAAAAATAAAAAATAAAAGAGTCCTATTTTGCACACTCAGGGACAATTAGATTTCATAAAATTTTTTGGGATAATTATGTTCTGCTTCGCGAAGGGCTTCCCAGAAAAATTGCACCCACATATTAATTGCACCGATTCGTCCAACTTTAACACCCAACAAAGTTTTCTTGCAATGCCTTTCCATTTCCTTGTCAAATGCAAACATTAGACATGACCAACACCTTTCTTCATAGTGCCAAATTAGAATAGACCTTCTGTATGCATTGATAACTAGAGGAAAAAAACAAAAGTAGGAAAGAAAAAGAATCATGTGATCTGTAGTAAACTGCTCTAAATAGACATGTCTTTAATAGGTTTAGCCACAAACAAAAGTAAATCTAAGATTTCAGTAATTACACAAAGTGTTTTTTTTTTTTTTTCAACGCAACACAAATACATGAAACCTACAAGCTATAAACAAGTCAGTATTTAGTAATTACCTCAACCACTAAAAAGTGTAATGGATGCAAAAACTAAATCCTTGAAATTCAATTATATAAGAAGACTGAAGATGCCAAAGAGTAAAATGATCGTGTTTGTTTAATTATATACACTAAAATTCTCCAACACTTTATTTCCATAGATATAACAAACGAATAACACTAGAAATCGCATAGTTATAATGACATAAAATTGAGTGGAAATGAAAATGTAGAAGACTTTCTTGGAAGTGCTTTTGAAAATTCAGATTTAGTGGTCTGGAGAAACTTTTTGTAATTATTTACCTATGAGCTTATAAAAGAATATTTAATTTTCCGTCGAAACTATTTAGTATACAATCAGCTGCTATGTCCAAATGCAAATAAAAAACTGGATTCTCATATTATATTGGTTGAGACCCTCTCATTGATCTACTGAAGTTAAATGGAATTGCCAAAAAAACAAAAGGTAAAAAGATGAACCATGCAAATAAGAAACTTCTAATTGGAAATTTGAAGAGTAGAACCAAGAAATACCAGAATTTCTGCCAACCCCCACCTCTAACCAACCAACACGCGCAAAAATAAAGATCAAACACTTATCCACTTACCACGAAACTTCAAAAAATAAAAAGAATAAAAAAAAATTATGAAATATGGCAATAGCACATTAATAATGGAAAGAAACTAAAAAGAACGTGCATACTTGTGTCAGCGACATGTCCCCATACAAAGCCAGAGCAAGTGTTCTAGGAATTGGTGTGGCTGACATTGCCAGAACGTGTGGAGCCATGACAATGTCACTTTTCTGTGAATCCTTTGAACTAGTCAAGGCCAGTTTGGAACTTATGGAGTTGAAATATAACTGCAACAAACACAGGAAAATATTACTGTAGAGTTTCCCATTACAACTTAATAACTAGCTAAGAGAAGAAACTAGAGGAACTACCATTAAAAAAATGCACTTGCATGCCAATGCAAATGACCAAAGCAAATTCTACTAATTCTAATTTACATAGGAAGAAAAGAACTTAGGACACTTCAAACCAAGTATTATACGTAAAGCTGTGTCACTCCACTAAAGACTATTCATTAGGAGCTGATCGGCAGCTGATTAAACAGAGAACCATTCTATGGCTGTCAAAGGACCTCAAAAGACATAAGAGAAAAGGGGATGGGGAATTAGCATCTGCGAGACACGGTAAAAGAAGATAAATCAAAATTTCAAACCTCTCGAGTGAAAATATGATTCAAGAATGAATTGAAACAAACTCGCATCCAATGAAAAGTAAATGAAAAATATATGGCTTTTCCTACAAGGTTTGGAAAATTAGAAGATTATTGTTTTGATGATATTTTTTCATTCTCAAATTTTGATCATAGTTTCTTTTAATACATAGATCGCTTGAAATATATTCGCAGAATGTATTATTTCCAAAAAAAATTGATTAGACAAAAAAAAAAAAAGGTTTATGCAGCAGCTTTAATAACAACCTCATCCCCTAGAACAGTTAATCCATTCGCAAAAGTTGAATAATGTTGCCAATCAGTAATTGATAAACTTAAGCCACACGGTCAAGGGCAAAGTTCTTATTACGACAAAATTGAGCACGCTTCACAAGAATCACTACTCCTCGGCATACACTGATACAAGTGTCCAGACAATATATCAACATTGATATCAGCACAAGCTAGCAAAATCGAAGGGATACCTTGCTATTGAATCGTCCTCTTTGGACAACACCAAAACGATGTTGTTCATCTACAATTGCAATGCGTAAAGCTGAAAACTCCACCTTTTCAGCTATTAAAGTGTGAGTTCCAATAACCAGCGAGATATCTCCGGCTTGGAGACCCTATCGAAGAATTATAGCGAACATAAGCTCTAATGGTATATCAGGAATTAAAGATAATTCAGTTTACAGCTCATGTAATTTACTGATAATTTCTACCTTACGAATAAACTGTGCTTGTTTTGTTGGGGTTGAGCCTGTCAACATAGCAACAGAAGGTCTTTTATGGATGTCTTTCATTTTCTCTAGCAAGTGAAGAAAGTTCTCATAATGCTGCACTGCTAGCAGCTCAGTTGGTACCATAAAAGCTGCCTAGAGATGAAAGAATACAATTCAATCCAAATATACAAAGTAATCATATTAAGATTACAACTTACAAGAATTATAATAATAATGATAATACATTACCTGATAGCCCGAGCCAATTACCTCCATGCACGCTAGGAATGCTACCACAGTCTTTCCACATCCAACATCACCCTGATAAGAAGCAAATAGAAAATTGAGAAGCCGGGAAAGTATCCTAGTATTTTAACAGATGATGACTCAAAATCTACGAAATAATATATCCAGTGAAGGTGGAAGTACAAGCATTGATATTGCTTGAGCAACAAATCAGACACAATGATTTGCATTATGAAGTCATGAAAATACATTACTTTTGGGCTGGATTGCGTACAAACGTATATTAACTGTGGAAATATTAGTAAAAATTATGGTCCTTTTCAGTAAACTAATAATCATTTCTCAACAAATTATACAAGCTAAGCCTCATTTTGACATAAACTTCAAGTTTCAGACTAATACACCAATCTTAGAGGTCCAGTGAAACTAAGTTTTTTCTAGTACCTCCAGACATGTTAATTTTGATCAACCTCTCCTTTAACATGTTCTATACAATTGGGATTGCATCATTCAAGAATGGAAGCTTCTTTGGGTCTACGCAAGATACACCCAACCATCGAAATTGTTCTTCCTTTAATCTATTCTCAATTGTTGCCACCTATTTGTTCTAAAGTGGCCTGGTACAGCAAAATTTCTGGTTGAATCCATCCTATGCATTACATCATTATCATTATTAATAATCAAATCTAAATTATCTTTCGATTCTTTATTTTGAATATAGAATCATCTTTATCCTAATGGATCAAAACACGAGTACAACAATATTTTATGTATTCAATCATATTTCTGCCTGTATGAAATCTTTATAAATACTCCTCCAAACTTATCCCCCATCCCACCATTTTTTTTTTTTTTTTGTGTGTGTGTGTGTGTCAGAAGATGGCTGTCCATGAAGCTTCCAACACGTCTCCTATGTATATTTAGGTTTTATTGCGAAATAACACCACCTTGTGTCTTTTCTCAATTAATCTCCTTGCTTCTCGACTCTAAAATAGTTATTGGATATAAGAATTACCTGAGCAAAGTTTTCTTTGGTGATTTTTCCAACATAACAATCTCACAGCTTTCTTTTGCACCTACGTAGGCAAACACCTCTTACGATAATGAGAAAGGTTTTTTTGCACAGAACTTGCACCATTACTTGATCTAGTTCAGAATTTAAAGCAGCTAGAAAAATCCCTTCATCTTCAAGGAAATGTCAGCAACAGATTCAATCAAGATTTTTGTATGTTCAATTCCAGCCACAATGTTTCCAGTGTTGTAACGCTTGGTCACAGATAATGACCTTGCTTCGTAGAGTGAATATGATTCATTAAGTTATGATGCACCAACATGGACACGTGTATTCAACACGACACGCCTCAGATACGACGACACGCGATTTTTCAAAAAAGTATTGACGCGACACGTTGATTAAATTCTTTAAAATTCTTCATTTATATTGTATAAATTTTGTTTTATACTTATTATTAATTTTTCTTGTTAAAATCTTTTAAATATAAGTACCTATTTGTTATTTAATATTAATTTTGTGTTAAAAATATATAATAATTCTATAAATAAAGAAAAATGACCATGACAAAGTGTCCGATGAGTGTCGTTATTTGACACATGTCAAACATGGACAGAGGCACGCTAACTTAGTTGAATGTCGGTGTAACATAGTGAGCCAAAGAAGAGAAAAGAAAAAATCACTGTGGATGATTAAGGTGCTATCCGATTTCGATACATTGCAACATAATTCGTATCAATGGGTGTCTCAAATATGCCAACAACCCTAAAAAGTTTCTCGTATAAATTTCATGTGTGATCTTAAGAAAAATTATTGACTGGGAGAGCAAAGAGGATGACTTCACTTCGCTATTGGGTCCTAGAGCATGCATTTTGAGCGTATACGGGTGCATATTCAACTAAACCAACAATTCAAGTCCCATAATACAACAAAAGCCAAGAAATAAGTATGGAGGATTGCAAAGAAATTGAGATGGCTTGCTTCCCAAGACCTTAACATAGAGTGATTAGAGATCCTCTTTATATTTTCAGAAAATGAACAAATAGATTTCTAGTGTGTTCAGTGTACAGGAATTTCAGAAGATATAAAGTGTCACACTAAAAGGTTTAGTTAAATTGATGTTATAAATAGTATTAACATAATAACATGCAACAGACACGCACAGAAAAAACACGCGTCTGAAAAAAAAATTCTATGAAATAATCTTTTGAAAAAAAATAATTGCTATGGAAATTCCCCAAAACAATTGCTTTAGAATGAAGTAAGTACCCAGAAATTTTATTTGTTATAAGAGATGGTTAATCATAAAAGGTTCGAATGTACATAGACTGTGACTGATACACAGATTAAAATTTCTAAAGCAGCTCGACCAAGCATATCATGCATATACAATTAGAGAAAGGAATACATATAATGTGCACCCAAAGTCATATGCAGGTTCTACTTCAATTACATCAAGCAAATCCAAGCACAATAGACATCGCAAAGGAAAAGTCAAAACAGCTGCCTTGCAGGTATGATAAGAATGCAATACATATGCTCACAATTCACAACAGGCTAAAAGGGATGCAATACATGCCCCTGGCACTTACATGACTTTTTCCTCTTCCCTTTCCTATCTGCTAAAGTGGAGAGAGAGAGAGAGAGAGAGAGAGAGAGAGAGAGAGTTGTCTTTATGTCATTAATTATCTAATCTTCAGTACTGTAGGTTAAGTGCAGGGGTTCAAATTAATAATAACCGCAAGGGGAAAAAAAAACTCTATTGCTTGAAAGTGGAATGTACATTGATTCACTGCCATTGTCAACACCGAGTATAGCATCAGCAATGGCATAAATAACTGTAAAGAAGACACTATTCTTTCATAATTTAAGCGTGGATGAATCATTTTTAGCTATTCAAGTAGTACTAGTAACAAATAATGATAGCCTCAAACCTTTCAGCCACTAGCTCAAGTCTTCATTTATGAAATGGAGACAACACTTGAGAATTGAAACATTTCTTTTTATATCTAATCACCTCTCTTATTACAGTTCTTGAAATAACATTATGTTTTCACCCAACATGATGCATACAATCAAGCAAAACAAGTTTCATACAGATATGAGATATGTAACAAATAGCAGGAATATCATGTTACTTACCAGATTCCATCCATGTTTGGTTCAACTCATTGCAAGCCTGCAACACGACATAATTTAGCAATAGAATTCACAGTTGTACAAAAGAAGAACAGCACATCTAATTTTCTAGATTCTTCTAATATGATAAGAATACAGCTCCGCATAGTGTAGAAATGAAATTACAAGGCATTTAACCAAAACTGTGGATATTGTAAAGTTTGACATAGAATTTTTTGCTCTTACCTGATTCACCACCATCCTTGCTTCATAATTATCTACACAGCTTAAAACAAGATCAACTCCACAACCTTCTTCACTTGGGCAGAATGATTTATTCCTAAGACTTGACATGAAAGTTTCAAAGCCTTGTAATGTTGTGATATTTAATGTATAGCTCTGAGAAACAAAATCAATTGATCAACACCGCAGAAGCCAAAGAAAATAACTAGAGAAAGCAGACTGCGAGAGAATGTGAAGTTAATACCCTAGATAGTCACTAAACTTTCTCAAAAGTTCCCAGGAAGTCATCCAACTTCAAAAGTTCGCTAATTAGTCACCGAACTTTGCAAAAAGTTCCTAGAAGGTCACCAAACTTCAAAACTTCCCTACATATTCACTGAACTTTACCAAAAATTCCCAAAAGGTCACCGAACTTTGCAATTTTTGATGCCACACATAAATAGTTCAGTGACCCTTTAGAAATTTTTTGCAAAGTTGAGTAACTATCTAGAAAAGTTTTGGCAAAATTCATTAACTATTTAAGGAAGTTTTGAAATTCGTTGACCTCCTAGGAATTTTTTGCAAAGTTCAGTGATTAATTAGAGAACTTTTGAAGTTCGGTGACCTCATGGGAACTTTTGGAATAGTAACTATCTAGGGTATTTACCCGAGAATGTGAGAGTTGCAAAAAGGAAAAAATGATTGCTGAAACTTCACCTCAAGTACAACATCAGGATTTATGTCTGATAGAGTTTGGACAGCAGCATCTGTCTTTGTCATGCCAGCCTATAAAAAGCGAATACAAATGTATTGATACTATGTTTGAAATAGGAATAAAGCGGAAAAAAGAAGAAAATCTCTCTAAAAAAATGGAGGAATAACTTTTTACTCAACCATGCAATCTCGTACGAAAGAGTTGGAGATGGCAAGTATTTCAACGGTATGTTTTCCCAGGTTTCTTGCACTTTCAATTCAAACTAGAAAAGGTAATTATTTCCACATGGATCACACCTCTTAAATTCAACTATACTTTCCTACTGGTTCATTTCTCTCTTTTCTTCCAAAATAAAAATTCACAAAATATTACAGGTCGAAAACCTAGCCTTTTTTTAAAAGATATTACGTTTCTCCTAGAACCCTTATGGTGTAAGTCATAACAAGTAAACTAACAAAGTCTATGGGTGAAGATTCTTAACAAGATTAATCAACATCAAATAAGCGAGGTTCCTAAATATTTCATGAGGCACCCATTATAGCTGCTAAGAAACACTCATATCTCAAAAATTGAAAATATTTCTCAAGGAACACCTGCTCTGGACGAAAAAATAGCCGGTTCATATTAGCTAACTCCACTGTGTCATAATCATACAACAAAAGGCGACCTATACCACACCTTGTCAACATCTCAGCTGCAACACTGCCAACACCACCTATACCCTGTAATAAAAACAGTAGAATCTAATCACAAGTTCACGATCTGCCAGTTCAGTATAGATACCAATACAAAGATTACAGAAGATATTAACCTACAGAGTACAAGTAAATGCATTAGAGAGATTGAAGGCTCAAAATCAAACAATGGAGGAAGCTTGAAAGGCATGAATTTCTCTGATATATGTAAATATTCTCCATTGTAAAGTAACAGTAAAAACAGAAAAGCTAGGTTATCGTTATACTTGGAGAATAATTAACATTATTAAGAATGTTCATTACAAAGTAGTGCACTAAACTTTTCTAAAAGCAAAAGGATAATAAAACAGATACAAAAAGAGAGGAGTTAGGTACAGACAACTATGGCAACTGAGAATTCCCGAATTCTTTCATAATTGTCCACAATACCCATTCTCTGAAGCGCCATAAGTCTGCTGTAGGGATTGCTATCAACCACCTCAGCGCTCATATCCTGAAATGCAATAACAGGCATGCACATCTTATTGAGCTTATCGCTTCACTCGGATAGAGCATTTAATGATACAAATTTGCAACACAACAACCTTGATTTTTGAACGTTGCACTGGCCCTGATGTTGCTGTCGTAGAAAGATGCTCAAGACATGATTGCATCTACAAACACAACACAACCATATCAAAACACCATACATTATGATACTATATATACAACACATAAAAAGTAATACTTAACAACGAAGTTTTATGGTCATCACATATAATAATTCTGAAGTTACGTCTCGAGTAACTAATATTCATAAAGGTTAAAATCAGGTACTTTGACAAATGGCGATCAAAGCATAAGTTACGAGGTTCTTAACAAAGCCTCACATATGGCACGCCTCAAGACATAAGGTTTGAGACTTTTAAGGAAGGCCTCACATGACTCTCACCCCAAGGTGTAAGCCCTGGGCAAACAATGCAATCTGCTAGGGTCAAAGTTGCGCCGCTGTGAGAGTAGATATTCTAGCCATTGTCATCACATATAATAATTCTGAAGTTACGTCTCAAACAACTAATGTTCATAAAGGTTAATCAGGTATTTTGACAAATGGCGATCGAAGCATATGTTATGAAGCTCTTAACAAAGCCTCACATATGGTGCGCCTCAAGATGTAAGGTTCACATGATGCTCACCTCAAGGTGTAAGCCTTGGGCTAACAATGCAATCTGCCAGAGTCAAAGTTGCGCCGCTTTGAGAGTAGCTATTCTAACCATTGTCTACTAAATTTATTTTTACAAACAGTCTCGGAATTTTGACACCTGAATAACAGTCTGCAACAGTAGAAATATTAAAGCTGCTTGCGTGAATTTATTTTATACTGCCATTGTGTAGGATATACCCCCCAAAAAATCAACTATATGACAATGTAAACTAGATTAACCAAAAATGTATCCCACAGGAACTCCAATGGAACCTGGAGGTAAAAATTCCTTTTTTAGATTTCTTCTCTCTACCTCCCAATTCAATTAGACTCCACAGATAGCCTTGATTACTTTATTCCAGATATCTAACATTGATATTTACTGATTTTGTTTTTGACAACGACATTATATTTGGTCCTGAATTTTATTTCTGAAAAAAGAAATATAAAAATGTCATGCGCTCCCACACACTTCCGGATCCAATTTCGGTAGTAATTCCAGTTCTAGGGCCGAAATTTCATATCAATACAAAAAAAATCAATAAAGATATAGAAATAACCCATAATAATTTTATACCAATCCAAACAATTACACTAAAATGAATACCTTTTCGATCAGAGCGTAATGAGATCGATCTGGCAGAGAGCTTTTGAGAGTTTTGAGATCAGTCGACAACTCTTTCAGCTCCCCATCCATTTTCCACCGCAAAAATCACAGTTCCTTAATTTAGCTATAAAATTACTTTGTCTGAACAGATACAAAGAAAAATTTATGCTTTTCAGCTCAAAATTGGAGTAATTAAATACTTTTTTTACACAAATAAAGAAATTCTGGTTTAATACAAATCTATGATCGGAATCTGAGGTTTAATATATAAGCCGGCCGGTTTGGTTTATGTAGCCCGGGAGGGTAAAGGATCCGGTTTACATCAAGTATGGTAAACCGGGCTTCGAGTCTGTGATGAAAGTGACGATATAGGAACGAATAGGAAGTCGCCACGCAGAGAGACGAAGACTTGGTAGGCTGAAGCAAATATAATTGGACTTTATGCAAAGGAAAATGCTATTTGTACATAATCAT
>CAIGRB010010581.1:8965-29834 GCA_903798255.1 Fraxinus quadrangulata
ATATATATATATATATATAGAAGTTAGAGTTATGCTGCACGTACCTAATTTTTTACTAATGTTTTATCCAATTGACGGCCAAAAAGTAGGTACAAATAGAATTTTCCTAGAAGTTATTCCTCTACAAGTATTATTTTTACATGTCAAAAAAATAATCATGCTGCATTGTCAGAAAAATTTGCCTGATTTTTATACAGATAAACACTTAACAATTTTTCATTGAAAGTTGAGAAAATAAAACCCAATCAGGGGCTGATATGGCATACCATGTAATTGCTCATTGACAGTTTCCCTGTACAAGGGGCTTTTCTCCAATAAAATAAAATAAAATAATAAATCTCCTTTAAATTCTCTCTTCATTATATTCTAAAGGAATCGAAGCACGTCCTTTTCTTTTTTTTTTTTTCCATCTTTTCCCGTTATTGGTAAGATAGGGATGTATATGGGCAATTCTAGAATCAATTCTATTTTTATTCACTCATCATCACACCAATCATCATTTTAATGAGTGATTTCCAATGGTTGCTTGTCATGTAAATCATCAACTAAAATTGGAAGTTGAAATATGAAAAGGAATAATCTCGTAAAGTATCAATCACTTAGTTGAGAAAGATTGACCAACATCCACACATAATCCTCTTAATAAAGGGTAACCACGCACAAAAATTACTAAGAATACCAACAAAAGAGAGAATATTTTGGTTTGGTTGTCAAGGAATTCATATTTCTTAAGTTAAGGTTGTACAAGATATTACTTCTAATTTATACATAAAAGCTAAGCTCTAGTACATAGAGAATTGAAATAATAGGGAGCAACTATCTATTTCTTTATAATCCCCATCACAAAGTTCAAATATGGCAAGTAGCAGCTCTATTTTCCTTATCCATCAGGGCTCGTTTTTCTATATATAAGTCAAACTCCTCTATGGGGAACATATAAATCTCCCCTAGAATCTATATCCCTGATTTTTTTCTGTGTTTTCTCAATATTCCCCCTCAAGATGGAAATGCTACAGAGTGTATTCCCATCATGGTTAGCAAATAATGAAATTGTTTAGATCCGGTTGCCTTGGTTAAAATATGAGCAACTAGTAAATTTGTAGAAATGTGAAATGGTTTCAACTAACATTTTAAATCCTTTTTCGAATAATGTGACCGTCAATCTCAATGTGTTTCGTTCTTTGATGATAAATAGGATTGGATGCAATGTAAATGGCGGCTTGATTATCACAAAATAACCGAACACGTTAGTTGAGAGTTATATCGAGGTCTTGTGAAAGGCTTCGGAACCAAACCAATTCATATGTGGTAGAGGCCATTGAGCAATATTCAACTTCTGCTGATGATCGAGATACCGTTATTTAGTTCTTTGATCTCCAAGAGACCAAGGCATATCCAAGAAAAATGCCAAAACCAATTATTGATCTCCTTGTCACTAAGCATGCTCCCTAGTCAGCATCACGAAATGCTACAAACTGCAGCGACTTGCTGGTTAGATAAAATAAAACATGTGATGAAGATCTTTTGATGTATCTCACAACTCTAAGAACTGCTTTCCAGTGGGACATTTTTAGTTGACTTAGAAATTGACTCAATACTTGCACAGAATAAGAGATATCTAGACATGTGATCGTTAAGTGTAACACTCGGCCAATTAATCTTCTGTACTCTTTTGGATCAGCAAGTTCAGGCACTTCCTCCTTATTAAGCTTTAAATTTTGTTCCATTGGAAATTGAACAGATTTGGCTCCAATTAACCCACAATCTTTTAAGATTTTCAATGCATATTTTCTTTGGCATATGCAAATCCCTTTCGAACAGCAGGCTATCTCTATCCCTAGAAAAAATTCCAGCTTCCCAATGTCTTTCAATTTGAAGTGTTTTCCTATATACTCTTTCAAGTGTTGAATTTCTATCTCATTATCTCCCCCTATCACCATATCATCCACATAAACAAGCATGATAGTGAAAGAGACAGTCGTCTTTTTGAAGAATAGTGAGTAGTGGGCTTTGAATTGTGTAAACCAAATTTTGGTGATGACGAAAGTTAACTTGTCATTCCATTGCCTTGAAGCTTGTTTCAAGCCATAGAGTGACTTTTTCAGCTTGCATACACGATTCTCCCTCTCTCTACCATATCCTGGTGGTAATAACATGTAAACTTCAGCTTCCAAATCAGTATAGGTAGAGGGACCAACCTTTAGAGGTTACATTAACCAATAGGCAGCGAATTGTGGGCATTTTTGCAATCGGGAAAAAAGTCTCGAAGTAATTCTCCATCTCCTTTGTGTATATCCTTAGCTATAAGGCATGTCTTATGTCTCTCAATGGTACCATCCGCCTTGTATTTCGTTTCAAACACCCATTTTCATCCACGGTCTTTTTACCTCTCGGTAATATGGTCAGCGCCTAAGTGTTGTTTTCTTCAAGAGCTATGAGTTCATTTTACATAGTTGTTCTCTAGTGAGGGTACTACTGGCTAGCAGTGGAAAAAGAGATAGGTTTGGGCTCTATAGTGATGGCTAAGCTGAATGTACGGTGAGCAGAAGACACGTTATCATAATTTAGAGTAAAGAGAATGAAATTTACTTTCATCCATTTGCTGTGCAGTAGGAGAACCGTGTGGTTTTGCTAGAGAAGTTACAAGTCGGCAATGGAAATCTTGGAGATAACTAGGTTACCATCTCTGTCTAGTGGATCTTTTCAACTCAGGGACATTGTATATTGGTGCTGGAAAATTTATCTCAGGGTAGGTTGTGTCACTTTGGTGGTAGTGCTTTACGGGTGGGTTGATTGCATGGATGATTTCATCACTAGTATGAGCATGTACTGCTAGTAAAGGATCATTATATTCTGATATGGGGTTGAGAGATGAGGTTATTGTAAGAGTGGTGTTAGTTGATTTGTATTTTGAAAAGGAAAGGTATTTTCATAGAAGACAACATCACTGCTAATAAAGGTTTCTTGAGTCTTTAAGTTAAAAAGTTTGTAACCTTTAATACCATTTCGGTATCCTATCAATAAACACCTAACATGCTCTTAGATCAAACTTGGATCGGGGGGGATTGAGATTTGATGCATAGCATAGACATCCTAGAGTCTTTAGTTGAGAATATGAAGGAATTTTGGAAAAAATAATTTGGTATGGGGATCGGTTAGGGAGATTTGGAGAAGGGATTCTATTTATTAAATATGTTGCTGTGACAACACATTCTTCCCAAAATTTTAAAGGCAAATTGGCTTGAAATTTAAGCGCTCTTGCTACATTTAGCAAGTGTAAGTGCTTTCTTTCAACAATAGAGTTTTGTTAAGGGGTATAGATGTAACTTTGTTGATAAACTACCCCCTTTGAAAGAAAGAATTCTTTCATTTGAAATACTTTTCTTGATCGGGTCTTATTACTTTAATCTAACATTGAAATTGATTTTCAATAAGATTGAAAAATTCTCTATGATCTGCCTTATTTGGCTTTTAGAATGCATGAGATAAGTGCATGTCATTTGACTGTGGTTATCAACAATTGTAAGAAAGTAATGAGCACCATTGAGAGAACTAACAGAGAAAGGGCCCCAAATATCCATATGTATTAGATCAAAAGGTGCATCAACAAATTTTTGACTCTTTGGAAAAGACAAACGGTTGTTTTGCCATATGACAAGTTTCGCAGCGATGCAGTAAAAGGAGGAATATTATGCTTTATGCTATACAACAAACTGAGGCGTTGATAGGAAGGGTGTCCTAATCGCAAATGCCACAATTTTGGTGTAAAAATAGATGAAAAGTTGGCCATGGGATGGTGAGATGGCAACTTGTCCCCGAGATGATTCTTCTCCAAAATATAGAGCCCTTGTTTTCCTCTAGCAATTCCAATCGTCCTCCAACTGTCCAACTATATGATTTTCTGAGTCGTTGCTAGATCGGGTGGAATTTTGGTATTACAAAAGGGCTATAAGCTGTTGTATCTGATACGGTGAGATGTTCGGACTTGACACTCCCGATCCATCATCTGAGGATGTATTGTTGCCCATCTTTTGCTGGGTTCCACTTCTAGATTTTAGTTTATGAAATTTGTGGTTTGGAGGGTATCCATAGATTTCCCAAGAAGTTTCCATGGTATGGTTTGTTCTCCCATATTTTGTACATGATGCATTCTTTTTAGAGCCATATTCTTTGTAATTTCCTTTTGTCTGCTTGGGATTTCCCTTCTGGTTCTGAGTCTTCCCACTGTTCAATGCCATTGCTACAGATTCTAAAACATTTTAGACATGGTTAGTGAGCTCATGATTAGCCTCCTCTTGTAAAATAAGGTTGAACACATTATCTAACAAGGGCAGCAGGTCCTTCATTAGAATCTGGTTCCTTAGGCCAGCATAAATGTCATCCAATATCTTAAGGAATTGCATGATTTACCTTCTCTCTAGCCTTTTGTTCAGTACTGAAATGACACCACAATCTGTTGCTGAAATTTGAAAGATTCCTCATAACTCAGTATCTATTCCCAGATGAGTTTCTACTTGGAAAAGTAGACACTTGCTGGGTTTTTTTTTTCTTGTTTAGTTGCTAACAGTCATTGTTCAAGCATAAAGATCCTGTTATTGCTTGATCTTGCAAATGTTTTCTTGAGCTCACTCCACAATTTTGATGAAGATTCAGAGAACATAATATATTCGCCAATCTCAGATGAGAGATTGTAGGTGATCCAAGATAGGATCATGTGGTTGCATCTATTCCATTGTGAGTATTTGACATCAGTATCAGCAGGCTTTGTGATAGTTCCATCGACGAAGCCCGATTTGTTTTTGGCTGAGAGGGCTACATATAGAGCTCTACTCTAAGCATGAAAGTTATGAGGGGTTAATGGCTACGAGACTAAAGCAAGTCGAGGGCTCTCCCCATGATGTAGAGAATAGGGATTGGAAAATTCTTCTGCAGATTGGTGAGAAAGTTCATCTACAGGTTGGTGAGGTTCAGCCATGACAAGGGTTGGGGAGAAAGAAGATTCAGATGTGAAGAGGGATATTAGGATTGGTAAAATATAGAGATTCAAAGCTCTTGCTCTGATTTTAACAAAGAAACTATTATTCTCCACGAATTAGAAGCTTTTGTATAGGATCAAATAAGTAGATTTTTTTATAACTTTAACTCCAACTATATATTCTTAACTCCAACTATGTATTCAATCCTTTGCCACGATTATTGTTATCAATTTTATTTTATTTTCGTGGCAATTACACAAACAAAAGAAATTTGCAATGGTTGTAACTACACATTCAAAAACTGTATATATTTAACTCTGAAGCATGACATTCGCGTCTCTCTTATCAAAGGGAGCCACAAAAAGTGAAAGTTGAAAAAAAAAAAAAAAAAAAAGACTGAATGTTTACAATCTAATATGGAAGAGAATGCATCCCATAAGATTGACATTTAAATAATTGTCACACACACCACATATCACCCATTTTAAAATATACTTTAAAAAAACTTCTGAACTTTAACACGTTTTCACGTGTCAACTATTCATTAATTTTAATGTCTAGGCCAACATAATATGTTTGTTAAACTACAGTGAACAAAGTGACTCCAATGTAACTTTGCAAGCATAATGACGTTCGGCGACCTAATTGTACTAAATTTATATGAGTGATCAAATCTGCAAGAAAACGATAGTTGAATGACTTGATTGAAATAATGTAAGATAAATGACACAGATGCAATTCTGCTCAAAATTGAATGACCCACACTGCATTTAACCCTCATATAAATAATTATAAGCAAAAAAATAAAATAAAATATTGTGCGGATGAACATATATTACTCGTGTAATTAAAGTTACCCTTATTTATTTTCATATTAAACAAACAAATTGTGTTCAAATTTACATTCAACTTACTTATAGACCAGAAAATAGATAAGCGAAATTATATATATAAAAAAAAACACCGGTCATTTCTAGCATTCCTGATTGAGAAAAGAAAAAGAAAAAAGCAAATAAATATCTTAATTTTGTAGAAATAAGAGATATTAAAATAAAATAGTAAAAACTCTTCGCCACGACAATTCCCATCTACTACGAAAAGGGGGTTTCATTTAAATGACCTAGTCAAACCAATTATTTGTTTAAAAAGTCCAACAACTTTGTTCTTTAGTTATAAGGCCTAAAGATACATAAAATAAAAAATACAATTTGTAAATGACTAAAATATCCTTGTATACAAAAAGACATTATTACCCTAATTCCTCTTTCAATTTCCATTTAGCCCTAATTCAATTTTGGCTTCCATTTTTTCTTCACGTGAAATCGGCTCTACAGGTATTCCTTTTCCTTTTCATTTTATTATCATAATTTTCTCTATACAATAAAACAATGAGCTCTACATTCTCATTCCCATGAACACTCATTTGGTTGAAGTGGGTAATAAAATCTTGCAACATTCTTATTGGGCATTTGGAGAAGAAGAGATGGTATTATAAATTTTCAATATTTGGGTTCTTTTCTTTCTCCATTTTTTTAACCATTTCTTCATGTTGTATATATGTTTATGGTATTCATTTGTCAATAATGATTTTGAATTCATTTTATCGTTAGATTAGAGATTTGATATGGGTTACTTTCCAACATGTTTCTCACTACCCCTTATTTGTATTAATTGGAGTGAAATGTAAATTGGTAAATGCATGTTTGGCTATTCTTTTCATTGTTTTACTGTAAAACATACATTTTCTTTTCTTCTGTACATACCGACTTAAATATCGTTTTCTACAATCCATAACGATATGTATATCGTTATCAGTACTGTAAGATGTTTGAAATTTGATGAAATTTTTATGTTGAATTATAGTTNTTATAAGCAAAAAAATAAAATAAAATATTGTGCGGATGAACATATATTACTCGTGTAATTAAAGTTACCCTTATTTATTTTCATATTAAACAAACAAATTGTGTTCAAATTTACATTCAACTTACTTATAGACCAGAAAATAGATAAGCGAAATTATATATATAAAAAAAAACACCGGTCATTTCTAGCATTCCTGATTGAGAAAAGAAAAAGAAAAAAGCAAATAAATATCTTAATTTTGTAGAAATAAGAGATATTAAAATAAAATAGTAAAAACTCTTCGCCACGACAATTCCCATCTACTACGAAAAGGGGGTTTCATTTAAATGACCTAGTCAAACCAATTATTTGTTTAAAAAGTCCAACAACTTTGTTCTTTAGTTATAAGGCCTAAAGATACATAAAATAAAAAATACAATTTGTAAATGACTAAAATATCCTTGTATACAAAAAGACATTATTACCCTAATTCCTCTTTCAATTTCCATTTAGCCCTAATTCAATTTTGGCTTCCATTTTTTCTTCACGTGAAATCGGCTCTACAGGTATTCCTTTTCCTTTTCATTTTATTATCATAATTTTCTCTATACAATAAAACAATGAGCTCTACATTCTCATTCCCATGAACACTCATTTGGTTGAAGTGGGTAATAAAATCTTGCAACATTCTTATTGGGCATTTGGAGAAGAAGAGATGGTATTATAAATTTTCAATATTTGGGTTCTTTTCTTTCTCCATTTTTTTTAATCATTTCTTCATGTTGTATATATGTTTATGGTATTCATTTGTCAATAATGATTTTGAATTCATTTTATCGTTAGATTAGAGATTTGATATGGGTTACTTTCCAACATGTTTCTCACTACCCCTTATTTGTATTAATTGGAGTGAAATGTAAATTGGTAAATGCATGTTTGGCTATTCTTTTCATTGTTTTACTGTAAAACATACATTTTCTTTTCTTCTGTACATACCGACTTAAATATCGTTTTCTACAATCCATAACGATATGTATATCGTTATCAGTACTGTAAGATGTTTGAAATTTGATGAAATTTTTATGTTGAATTATAGTTATGAAAATCGCGGATATGGTATGGATATCAGTTTGTTATCTAGTTGAATATGAGCAGTCTATTGAAGGTGTATGGAAATAAAAATATACAAGGAATGACAAAGGGAAAACAATGCATATTCTCGTTGTGAAAACAATTTCTTATATGGAGTTGTATGATAAAGTCAAAGAGGTTTTGAATGTCAATACAAGGCTCTACAAAATAGAGTTTTCAACTCTTGTCCCTATAATATCTACAGCTCCAGCTGCTCCCCATTATTGATTGTGTCAATAATGTGAGGTGGTTTGTATCTGTCTATAAAGATACTTTTCTTTGTGTAATCCTTTTGAATGAAGTTGTTGAAAATGAAGAGGAATTTGGTGATGAATGACGTTTATTACTAATAGAGTGTGGAGAACAAATTGCAAATATGAACAACGAAGAAGAACGTGTTCGAATAGTCAACGATGGTAACCATGACAATGGTGATGCAATATTTGTAGATTGTAATGGGTTTGACAACGATTTACATATCGTTTCAGCATGAAATACACACTGCTTCTCTGATTTTCATAACGACATTGATATCGTTCATGTGTCACAAAACGACATATATATCGTTTTAATACCAAAATTTCACTTATTAACGTAATGATATTGAAATCGTTCATGAACAATAAAACGATTTACATATCGTTTCAGTATTAAATACACACTGTTTCACTAACATTTTCTTTGCAATGTCAAAGTCACGAAATAACGTAACGATATACATATCGTTTCAGTCCAAACTTGACGATTTCGAAATCGTTTCAATGCAAATAACAACTACAACGAATTTGACTACAACGAATTTGATATCGTTTCATCTAAAAGATAACTAAAATGATACTTATATCATTTCCTTTCATATCAAACGATAATGATATCGTTATAGTGTTAAACCCAAGAAACAACGTAACGACATACATGTCATTTCAAAACAAATTTGACGAGTTTGAACTCGTTTCAGCTGAAATCATAACTCAAACGACTTCAATATCATTTCTTTGCACTGAAATGACACTTATATCGTTGTAGTGTAATACACACGAAATAGCATACCAACATCAATATCATTTCAGTACAAATTTGACGATTTCGAGATCGTTACAGTTCAAATAACAACTACAACAAATTTGATACTGTTTCCTTTCATTCCAAATGAGATCCATATCGTTTCACCTAAAATCATAACTAAAACGACCGTTATATCGTTTCATATCATATCAAACGACAATGATATCGTTGTAGTGTTAAACCAAAAAAAAACGTAACGACATACATGTCGTTTCAGAACAAATTTGACGAGTTTGAACTCGTTAAGATGAAATCGTAATTAAAACGACTTCGATGTCGTATCTCTGCACTTAAACGACAATGATATCGCTATAGTATAAAACATACGAAATAATATAACGACATCAATATCGTGTAAGTGCAAATTTGACGAGTTCGAAATCGTTACAGTTCAAATAATGACAAAAACGACATTGCTATCGTAAACACGAAGACTTACTCGTTTTAGTTAAAATCGTAACTAAAACGACTTTGAGATCGTTTCTTTTAATACCAAACGATTCGACCGTCCACGATCGTTCGACATACCTCCGACATATGTATGATGATCGAAAGAGGATATCAAGTGGTTTGATAGCACTCAAATGGTTCAGAAAGTGCGAACGGAGACACTTTTCTTTCTATTGAAACAACTCAAATGTGATAGACAACTATAGAATACAAATGCTCCAATTAATTATGTTAAGTGAGATCGAATTCACTTAATGACCTATTTTTATCGTCTTACGTACAATGGATGTATGTCGGGTGGTCGTGGACGATTGAATCGTTGTTTCTAATCGAAACGATATAGTCGTCGTTTTAAATTAAATTCGTTGTAGTTGTTATTCGAACTATAACAATCTCAAAATCGTCAAATTTACACTGAAACGATATGGATGTCGTTATGGTATTTCATGTGTTTTACATTGCAACGATGTAATTGTCGTTTCAATGCAAAAAAATGAAATCTAAGTCGTTTTAGTTATAATTTCAGCTTAAACGAGTTCAAACTCATCACATTTATTTTGAAACGACATGGATGTCGTTACGTTGTTTCTTGGGTTTAAACTACAATGATATCATTGTCGTTTGATATGAAATGAAACGATATAAGTATCGTTTTAGTTATGAAATTTCTGTCGACCGATAAGGAACTTTCAAATTCGGTAAGTATTGTAAAAATCGGTAAGAACTTTGCAAATACGGTACGTATTCATCAAAAACGATATGCTTTTGCAAATCCGGTAAGCATTGCAAAAACTGGTAAGAACTTTGCAAATACGGTACGTATTCATCAAAACTGGTATGCTTTTACAAATCCGGTAAGTATTGCAAAAACCGGTAAGAACATTTCAAATATGGTACGTATTCATCAAAACCAGTATGTTTTTGCAAATCCGGTAAGTATTCCAAAAATCGGTAAGAACTTTGCAAATACGGTAAGCAACCGACTTTTGGTCGACCGGTGTATACTTCGGTCGATCGAAGTATGAGATTTTGGTATGTCACACAAATGATATCAATGTCATTATAAAAATCAGGGAAGCAGTGCGTATTTCATGCTGAAACAATATGAAAATCGTTTTGTGTTTTACGAACGATGTCAACGTCGTTATGCTAATCAGTGCAATTTTTGTATCGAAACAACTTCTATATCGTTTTGTAACATAGGAACGATATGAATGTTGTTGTAGTTTTTTCAGGGAAGCAGTGTGTATTTGATGCTGAAACGATATCTAATTCGTTTTGTGTTTCAGGAACGATTTCAATATTGTTTTCCGAATGAATGCATTTTTGTACTTGAACGACATGAAATACTCTGTGCCATATATGTTGTTACATGAATATGAAATATATGTTGCCCTGGATGTGTTCAATATGTCAACTTGAAAGATATGTAAATTTCAATTATATTCAATATCTACAATCATTATAGTTATCAAAATGCACTGACTAGTAGCTAGATTTTCCTCTGTTGGCCACAAGACGTACGCCAAGATTACAATCAATCCCAACTTATATTTATCGCTCTTTCTTTTCTTGTAACATACAAATGCATTGTAAGCATTTCCCTTCGTAATCTTTCCCTTTTCTTAAAATATTCTTTTACGATCCGATATTCCGCCCCCAAAGTCTTATCTACATTGTCATTATTATCCACATTTAAGCTCGTCACCACAATAAATTCTTCCAATCCAAATCTTACTCGTTTGTCTCCTATCTTAAACCATACTTCTTCTTTTTTGCTGATTTTCATCTTTCACAATAATAATTGATGTATAACCTGTGAAGCCAGTCTTATATCCCTCAATCTAAGAAGAGGTCTGAATCAGCTCTCGCTGAACTTTTTTTGGTAATTTGTATCTAGTTTCTCATAAACATCTTGTACTATCGGCAGTCTACATCTAGTTGTAATTGTAGCGTCACCTTGAATCTTCTCCATTGCACTGCAAATTATAAAACAACTTGAATCTTCTCCATTGCACTGCAAATTATAAAACATATACAAATTATAAACGAATTCCGAACCTTATTGTATGAAATTTAGTTGATGCAAAATACAAATATAAACAATGGATCATGGAAAACTTTGAAATTGGCTACTATACAGGGGACAACTTCACGTGTGATTTGCATACATAACTCATTCCTCATTTCCACATACATGAGCATGCTCTTACATCTCATTGAATCAATATGCTATGATAGCTGCTATCTGATTGGGGCATAATTGTACCCCAAGAGACTTCTAATTCAATGTATCATCATGGTCAAGGAGTTTAAAGAACAACTTTCTTTAAAAATATATACAGATTCATGAAAATGGCAAATGTAACTGTAGTAACATTAGGAACACATGCAGTTGCTATTGGTTACTTTTTGCAATTGAAAAATTTCTCCTAACAGACACTACTTTAAATCTAAAGAAAATTCATAAGGATACGCCTTCTGTCCTGCCCCATGGAAAGCTGAATCCAAATCTCTCATTGATACAGACATAGTATTCACCTTCATTATATTTGATTAGGGAAAATAATAACTCATTAACTCATATACAAACAAAATTCAATCTTTAAGAGAAAATCACACAAGAATCAAGAAAATAAGAGACTTTTTGTAAGCTTTCGCAAACTTACCTCAGAGAAATGCTTGGATGCTTCCACTATTAGCACTAGCCTATCATATACATCAAGACAACCATGCACATAGGCTTTTCCAGTTTCAACTGCCGTAGACGAAATGAGTCATACGAGTTACTGAAAAAATGGAGATGGAGACAGAGACCGTGGTACAACTCTCGAAGGTGAGAAATGGCGATGGAGATAGACTTTGTGGTACAACTCTTGAAGGTGAAATAGAGATGGAGATAGAGTGTGAAAAATGGAGACAAATATGATTTTAGATGACTGAAACTTTAATTTGGGGGAAAAATTGGGCGATTCATTTGAATTTGAAGGAGAAGTTTCATTTTACAAGATAAGGGTAAATGTGTCTTTTGACAACTTTAAATAATTAAAATTACTTTTATTTTATTAATTTCAGTCAAAGGCTAATTAGACAAAATGTTTGTGAGAGTGAACATTTGAACTCATTCCCCCTACGAAAAGGTGCCCTAAAAGTACACGTTAGACAGAAAAAAAATGTCACACTAGAGTAGAAAAGTTAACTGGTCTCTCATACAAAGCATTTAAGTTGATTCATAATTTCAATCAATGTCAATTGGACACTATAGAATAAAATTTTCAATCATGCTTGGTGTACACTCCAAGTTTGACAATTTGCCACATGACAAACTATTATTTGCCAATTTAAAAAAGAAAAAATTCATACCATCCACATTTTTTTTGAAAACAAAAAGCAATGTCAACAATGATTTGAAGGGAAGAATGTACAAACGGCAAAATCCGAAAATTTTAACTTCGTTCTCTTTAACCCCATGAAACATTGTCTAATGAATTGTTTTGCATGTACAGGGTGAGGGTTCTACGAACCCCCACCGACAACTCACATAGAGGTAGGTCCCCAATAAAAAAATATTATCCACCCCCTATGTGAGTTATCAGTCCCCCCCCGGTACACGCAAATCAATTCTTGTCTAATACAATGGTTGATTCCCGTGCCTACTTCACTGCAACTACCATGATCATAGCTGTCCCCACTAGAATCAAAATCTTCAGTTGGATCTCTACCACGCTGTTTTGTAGGGAGGGGAGGGGATGGGGTTGATACAACACAAAATGAGGACATGCAGATACTTGTGGTTATTCAAAGCAGCCAGAGCAATCGTAAATAAATGTAGCTGCCATCAATTATTTTGTTGTGCATAAGAAAGGCTGGAAGTCCGTATTTCCTATGGACGACTGGCCAATGTTAAAAATCCCAAAAAAAAATCAAGAATAACAGATTCCATTGTTGCCAAAGCAACCATAACAATAAAGGTTCATCAAATGCACGCAAAAGACAGCTTTTGAATACACAAGCTCAAGAATATACTATGCAAATTCTCATCATATTAACAGATTTTATTCTGGCATGAAAAATGCCAACTATAATCAGTGATGGTCGTCGTCATCATCACCATGTCCATCGGGGGGTCCACCCGGGCCAACCACTTCCAACTGCCAACCAAGAAAAAAATGAATAAGCATTTAGCCCCTGTTTGGTTTAACTAAAATCAAATTTTTAGTAAATTTTGATAAAAGATGATGAAATGTATAGTTGATAAAAGTTGTGGATCCCATGAAATGTGTGATTAAAATTAATTATTGATTTTGATTTAAACTTTTGTCAACATTTTTAGATAAACCAAAGAGGCTTAGAGTATCATCAGGATCATCAACATATACAAACACAGAAGCAATGAAATCGAAGCCCACAGGTCTGCAATCTGAAGAATTTACAATTGATTTGAAATAATAAAACAAAAGTTTTCATCATCTAAAAATCACAAAAGAAAAACAATATATGGCAAGCCTAACTATGGTATAGATGGTTAAATGAGTCTTTAATACCACCACGAAAATTAATTATAAGCAGGTGTTCTACAGATGCTCCTGTGAATTAAGGTTGAGGTAGAATGTGGATTCAGTGCGTGCAAATGTTCATTATGTCCATATTCAGAATATTTATCTATATATCACCGTAAAAATAATTATTCAAGGGCACTCATGTATTTACCACAAAGTACTGTGAGCATACTGGGCATTCATGTGGTTTTCCCTTCTCTAGCCAGAACCAAACAACATCATGTTCGTCCTCTGTTAGTTATTGGAGCAAAGAAATGGTCAAAAGCCAGTAAGCAGTGAGCTAAATTGACTCCAAATTACAATTAGTGCATTATTGGCAAAAAGCAGACATGTAATTGAGATTTACCTCCTTCAGCACCAGGGCATCCCACAATTCTTTTGTCATAGTAAGACTTTATGACAGCAGGTTCTTCCTGCAAGCAAACAAGATAAGGTAAACATCACACATACGAATCATTAGAAGAGATGAGAACAAATCAAGTCATTGATTCCTAGCAAAAGGAAAATGCTGAATTTTCATTTGACTCCTAATAACATCATTACCATAATTATTCCTAGTTTGATCGTAAGTACATTGATGAGGTAAGGAGCAGCATTGTCTATTTTGAGATTTTGTACATCAAAGACTATTCACTGTACCTTCATGGACGAATGGTGGTTTTAGGTCTATGGGGATCACGTAAATCATTGTCGTAAACGTCAATAACCTAGATTATGCCTATATGAATGAGCATGTGTAATAATAGATCTACTTGTGAATCCTTAAGACGTCTATGGTTTGGGGGGAGTGCCGAGTGCATGTGAGTTCTTTTACACTTGTGATGCTTTCTAGGAAATAGGGTCTCCCAATAAACAATGTAAATCCATACTAGGCGTAGCTAGAGTAGAGCATCTTTCCATGAATTTCGATTAGTTTGTAGGCCTTTGACAAGGATTATGAGAGCCTAAACTTTCTCCTACACGTTGAAGTAGGATTTTTAAATTCATCAAGTTTTATGATGACAGAAATCACAAATTAGGGAAGGAGGGTAGAGTGGAGACGATGATAATTGCTCTAGACAATGTTGCATTCTACCATGCAAAAGCTTTTATCTCTCTAATTGTTTCCATCGATCACTCTTTTCCATTCTACATCAATTAACATCAATTGGTATCAAAGGCTATTCGTTTCTCTGATTGGTGCCCTAGCAAAAGCTACCATTCACGATGTTATTTGTAAAATAGCCTTTCAAAAAATTACTGGTCAAGTTCTGTGAACTGTAAATGGATTTTGCACAGTATGCGATTCCAAGGCTTGGTTAAAAGGAAATTTCATGTTTTGATCCAAATATATTATATCAACAAAGACAGTTCAGCTTGCTAGTGTAACTTGCTTTTCGGCTGGGAAATGACCGAATTTTATTGAAAACTACCAAAAATACTCAGTTTCTGATTCTTCAATTTTTCTCCTCTCTCTTTCTTCTTCTTTCCAATTTCTCATTTTACATCTAGTACTTAGGTTGAGATGAACAGCACCACACTAGATATGTCACAAAAATTTACTTTACCAAAATAGAATGTGCTTCTGTCATTTATAGGAATCTATAGTTGTTAGTATCTCTCATGATACATTGATGGTGTCAAGTGAGAAGGAAAGTTTCATGTCTAGGCTCATCAAGAGGCAAGGACAACTATGCTACCTCCTGAAAGGATAAATGGCAAAGGATATACAATAACTTTGTGCAAATTTATCAACTCGTAAAACCAAACTTCATCTCACCCCATATTTGATGACTTGGGCATCTATCTATAATTATGAAAAAAGGAAGATTTCTTAGTGTTATCTTCTACTATGATGCTTGGATTCGGATATGGGTATTGGATACGAGTACATATCTAAGTGTCAAATCTTTTATTTTCTAAAATGTAGGATGCAGAGATATGGCAAAAAAGAGTCCAAATTTTGGACATGGGTACGTGGGTACATCTTTCAAATTTCAATTATTTTTTTTTTTCAGAAATTTACATGTAAAAGGTTAAATAATAATTAAGTGAATTTTAATTAGAAAAAAGGTTGAATGACTAAAATGAAAATTTAATCAAAATATGGTCACCTCCAATGAAAATCTTCCTAATCAAACTCCAACTTACAGCAAATGTCATATCATATGGGGCTGAGGCAAAATGGATTTCTAACTGTAATTAACCTCAGCAGCAGATAATGGGCCTAATATTTTAAAAAAGGCCCAATTCAACAAAAGGACTACAATTAAAAAAAAAAAGCCCAACAAACTCATCATCTTGCCTTTCCCTACTCTTCACTTCATGCGATTGACGGTGGCAGTGTCCTCTGCGAGTCTTCATCCTCCATGCTGTAAATTCGGGCGGAGCAGCACTGGCGGCTGCGCCACATCGCGAGCTGCTAGCTCCGCAGCCAGTGACGATTCATCGAACTCAAATTCAGAGAAGAAGCCCGCTTCTTCGTTGTCTGTCAAGGTCAAGATTTGTCGTTGGTTGATTTTTCCCATGTCCACCCCATATCCCATACCCCATACCCTTACCCGTGTCGACACGGGTATTCCGGCCGAAATTGAGAGTCCGAGCATCACAGATCTTCTATACAACATTCATTCTATTGCATAATAGCCCAATATGTCATTACTATTGTAAATGAAACAGTATAGTTCTGGACCAGTTAAAAATGTGTATATAATGAAGCTTTTCCAACTTTCCCAAAATATTGATATTCTAGAAGTAAGACGTAACTCATCAGTTAAGTAAATTAGCTAAGTAAAATAAAATTCATTTAAAAAATGAACATGAAAGTTACTCCAAAATGCATAAATGTATTACATAAAAGCATTCATGGTCTTCAAGAGCAACTATAGCAAATTTGGGCAATTCAATTAGACAACACAAGTGATCCAAAAACTTAACCAAACAAACACTATCACAATTTTATACATAAATGAAGTACATGATAAATATTTTTTCAGGCCGTAACAACTAACTAGGATATTTAGAGTTAGCACCAAAAGCAGACTAAATTTAAGTTTCACAAGAATTTAAAGGCCATCTCCAACTAAAACTTATCATATATTATTATATAATGAAAACATCAATATTGTTAAACTTGTAAGCCGTCTGAAACTGTATGCAGTACTTATTAAACCGCATGCTCTCTCTTTCTCCCCTCAACTTGGTTACTTTTTCTCTCTCCTGTTTAATTTGTGCAGACATGATGTTTTGATAACTCATGGTAACTGAGCAAAAAACTGAAAATTTACAAAAGGAACACATTATATTCACTTGAGTATCATGACTAGGTCTAGCAGACACTCAAATCACATTGGTCAGCCAGTAGTTTCAGTTCATTACAAGAACAGAACAGAAATTAAAAATTGTATTAACATAAGTAAGACTATTCATGCCAAAAAAGATCATAGTAATAATTTATTAATCAATCTTCAAAAGATTCTTTAAAATAAAGAAAAATATATAAACAATTCAAAATCAAATAGATGGCTGTCTAGGGGAATACAATCTTTTTCTTCTTCAGCAAATAAGCTAATTTCACTGAAATGTAACATCTAGCGCATAGACTAGAATCTTTAAAGAAGCTTGACCAACATTGATTAATAATCAAAAGAATTATTATTCATAACTAGTCTGCATCGTAATTTACAGTGTTTTATTGTACTCAATGCTCACATTTCAAATTAATCATATTCACAAATTTTCACTCTCATATTTCCAATAGGCACATCAGCTCATTACTATCAATTGTTAATTACAACAAACTAATAGTGAAATCATTCAAAACAAATAAATTATCCAGGCAAATTCTTATAAAAACTACAGAAATCATACTGACCTTCGTCCCAAATGGACCAGCCGGATAGTTAATTTCCAGAAGGTCCTTCCCCTAATCAAAATAATTGAACAAAACTTAGCAAATATGAATGAGGGTATCAAAAATATTTTCTTTATTTCAGTACAAAACCCCCCGCGAAAAAATAATTATGATAATTTACTTCAAGCTCAGCTGCAAGCTCTTCACGCTCATGACCCGTAGCAATAGGCATTACATCCTCCGTTCTTTTCTTTGTAGTCACATTGCCTATTAACAAATATCGAAAAAAAAAAAGAAGACATAAATATGAGCACACTACATCCCCTAAAAATAATTTATACATTGATATATGTATATACACATACAAAGGAAATTAGGGTCTTGAGCAGAGAAATACCAGACTCAGCGCTAAATTGGCGACAGGTGATGGGAAAGGATTGGCGAACCGGTGCTTGAACGGGAGAGGAAGTAAATCGTGTGGGTCTGGGGGTGGATCGGATCGGGGCGAGAGTCCGGAGCTGGAAAAATAGTCTTCTCCACATTTTTCTTTCAGGCGTCAATTAGGGTTTGGGATTTGTTCTCAGGTCACCAGTCCTGGAAGGTGAGATCAATACACACTGTTCGAAATTTCAAAGAACAAGAAATGGCGAATGGGAAATGAAAGAGTGGAGGCTGGCTGTGTTGGGGGTGTGATTTGGGTGGCACAGTGCTGCATTTGGCATTGATACGCTCGTGTGAATGAATCCTTTTTCATTTTGTTTCGGGAAAATTGCACCAGTGTTTCCAACTCATAGGATAATAGCAAGTTGGTCCCTAATCTAATAAACAGTGCAAAATCACCAACCTATTAAAATAGGCATAAACCTAATCCTTGCGGTTTATAGTGAAGGTAGGCGGCCATGGTATTGATCGCATAGCGGATGTGGAGGCACGAGGTGGTGGTATAGATGGTAGCAGTGGCAAGCGGTAGGTAGGGATGGGGGAGTTGTTAGTAGCCGAATTTTTTTAAAAAAAATTAAAAAAATACATACACTACGAAAGGATAACATAAGAGTAAAGTTATACTTTGAAAAAAATCACATACATTTTAACATGATTATACAGAATGTAGGATCAATAATCATAGTTTATTAAATATAAAATTTTCCAAATCTCATTGGAAAAAAAAGTTACATACACATAATGTTTTTATCGAAAATGTGTAATATACGAAAAATTACATACACAAATTATAGAAACGTTATATACATGTCAATTATTACACTTGATTTTTGAAATCTTATGTATTTACATGTTTTTTCGATCTCGGGCCTCCTATTTGTGACATCAATTGAATTTGCCCATAAAACTCTTATTGGAATATTACTAAAAGAATGATCTTATCAAAATCTGCTACTATTCAGATAGAGGTTATTTTTTAATGAGCTCTTAGAATTTCATCTTAACCATTTGATTTGAAAAATAATGTGTTTTAAACATGCTGTCCAAATTACATGACGATTCGACCACGTAAAATTGAGATATCAAAGACTACATAGGCTAGTCGAATAGTGTGGATTGCATTGTCATTTCTATTGATTTTCTCTCTTTTGGGGGGTTGTATTTGGTTTCTCGTACACACCAATTCTCTTCTCAATTTATCCAATATATTTAGTAATTAAGACATCAACAAAAATTTCTAGTGGAACAATCCTTTTTCCTTTCGTTGTCCGGCACAAGAAAAGACAATATGCAAGGTTTCCTTAAAAATTTGGGGCTTTAATTAAAATTCATACTTTCCATCCCATTTATTAATCATAAAATATCTCACGTGTCAATAAAGGATTTATATAGTACAACTTTTGGTTTCTTTTGATATTGAATATTAAGCCCGTACTACGATCAACCAGAAAAAGATTGTCTACAATAGGGATGACAATTCGAACGGTTAAAACCGAAAACCACGATTCACTGAACCGAATGGGGCGAAGAAAACCGAACCAATGGTACAATGAGGTGGTTATGGTTTTGATTTTCATGACCCGGTTCGGGATGGAGCGAGTATGGTATTTAGCGACGATGTCCCGCCCCGAACTGATTATTCATTAAAACAAATTTAATTGGGCAACTTTGGGGGGGCTGGACCGGCCGGTCCAGTTTTTTTTTTTTTTTTTGGACAAGCCCAGTTAAAAAATTGAGCCAATTACCCAAAAGTCCAATTCAATTCATTTATAATCTAACCCAATTATCATTGTATCACACTCATTCTGTCATTCACCACATTAAAATTTGAAATCGTCATTTCATTTCTGGAGCAGCCGATCCATCGTCGTCTCTCTGCGGATCTTCCAAGAATCCAAAATATTCAAATTCAACTCAAATTAGATGGAAGAAAAACATGTTAGTCTATAATTTAAGTTTTGTTTTGGTGAATTTCAATTTTATACCATTGAAATATGTGAAGATAGGGTTTCCTTTTGCGTTGGTACCCTTTTTCTTTTTCAAATTTGATTTCATATTTCAACACTGCATTTAGTAGATTTGATTTGTACTTAGTTCAGTAATATATTTGAAATTTGAATATTTGATTGTTGCCACTGCATTCTGTAGGATCTGTCCATAAAACTAGTTTCCAAAAGACTCACCTGACCTGAAGACTGAAGTTAGCCTTTTCTTTCGGGTTTGAGATTGAAAGAATAAGGGATATTTCCTTGAAAGAAATCCATTACTGCTATAGCCTTACAGGAAAGCCAAAATCTGGATGCTTAAAAATATTATGGAAGGTTTAAGTTTCAGTCAGTGCCTTGGAAGAAAAATTGTGCCTTGTTTCCATAGATTGTTAGAAGATATCACACGAGTATGGACTAATCAATGACTAATGATGTTTATGACCTTTGTTTTCTAGTTTATGTAAAATTTGGTGCACTTTATTTATCAGATCACTTAGTTTATTCTTGTCATGGGTCGACGTCTTTATTCCGACTCCTCCCGCTTCAGTTGAAGTTGGAGATACCACTATTGGCATTCAAGAG
>CAIGRB010010586.1:5127-18935 GCA_903798255.1 Fraxinus quadrangulata
CTTATTTTTGAAATAGTGTATACTTAAAGTATGATTTATGAATTTTTCCCTAAAATGTTTTTATAAAGTTGGGCTACATTAATTTTTCTTTCTTGGGCCCAGTAACTTTTCAGCTCGTCTAAACTTTTGGGCTTATTTGATATTTCAATATTGCACTTCTTCCCTTTTGGATTACAGTAACCTTCTCCCGCCTCTTTGTTTGCGTGAATGAATCCATTATCCACTTAGGCCTATTCTACAAAGTCAAAAGATTAAAATTCTTTCTAAGTTCTCATTTTTAGATTATGCTGGATTGGGCTAAGAAGCTTATTTTTTCTTGGCCCCATGTTTCTATTAATTATTTAAGTTATTTGGGCTCATTAGGTAGTATTGGCCTGTTACAAATTGCAATTCCAACTAAAGACGAGAGAGATTTGTTATGCATGCTGTTTCAGTTTGTTGCCTTGGCATGTCCCTTCCAAAATTATTGTTCCATGGTAGGTATTATTCTAAGGCACTCCATTTATTGTTGTTTCATTGAACTAAATAGCATGAAATAGAAATTTGGGATTTTATTGATGCGGAAGACTTATTTGAAAATTTCCAATCACGTAATTTGGAGCCCATTTATGCTTCTATTTTAAAGCCAGCAAATCCCATTCATTCATCCACGGTGGACTGGCGAAACTATTTTAGCACCAAGTGAACTGTTTGTTTATTGCTACTGGGCCTTAATATTGAAGATATGTGTAATGGCAAAATTTGAGTTTGAGGTGGAAAAATTCTTCTATTTGCATTTTAAATTTATAGTGATGTATCATCTAATGTGTGCATGAGTTAATGCAATATCCACGATGACGAATTGTGAAAGTATGTGAAATTTGCCATTGTAATTCTTGATGGTGTCGTGAATGGGGCTACAAATCTCAATCATGCTAAAGGAATTATTATTATTATTATTGCAAGTGCGCTGTAAGTGTCAATAAATTGCTTAGCTTGGAATTCTCTTGTTCAAAAGGCTCCATTGATCATTCTAATTGCTCAAGGCGAGCCATAGCTCGTAGTCTTCTTATTATTGAACGCGAACTCTAGCTTGTGAATTTCTTATTATCAGAGATGGCACCTTGAAGTCCTTATTCTTTGAAAAGGGAAGAGGCAAATCGCCATATGTTTATTCCTGGCCTCGCGAGATGGTTATTTCTTGTCTCTCACTATCGTTGAACCTAACTTTAAGACCTCGTCATTCCGAGGCTAGTTTATAAGACTCTGATAGCACTATTGTTGAGCCTAGCTGTAAGACCTCGTCTATCCGAGGCCCGCTTATAAGACTCCGATAGTTCGAGAGCTATTTGCGGAATGTTTATTTCCCATCATGCCAGATGCTTATCCCTGGTTAGATACCTCGCTCGTTGGATAAAGGAAGATGTAGTATTTTTTGAAGTTTACATTCCTTGAATAAAGAAAGAGACAGTATTTTTTGAAGTCCTCATTCCTGGAATAAAGGAAGAAGCAATCTCTTGAAGACCTTATTCCTTGAATAAATGAGGATGCAGTATTTTTTGAAGTCCTCATTACTTGAATAAAGGAAGAAGCGATCTCTTGAAGACCTCATTCCTTGAATAGAAGAAGATGTAGTATTTTTTGAAATCCTCATTTTTTGAATTAAGGAAGAGGCAACGTATTTTATAAGTCTTCGTTCTTTGAAAAAGGAATAGGCAAATCCCCAGATGTTTATTCCTGGTCTCGCGAGATGGTTATTCCTCGCCTTTCACTATCGTTGAGCCTAACTATAGGACCTCATCATTCTGAGGCCAGTTTATAAGACTCCGATAGCACTATTGTTGAGCCTAGCTGTAAGACCTCGTCTATTCGAGACCCGTTTATAAAACTCTGATAGTTCAAGAGCTATTTGCAGGATGTTTATTCCTGTCATGCCATATGCTTATCTCTGGTTGGAGATCACATTTCTTGAATAAAGGAATATGCATTATCATGAAGTTCTTGTTCCTTGAATAAAGGAAGAGGTGCGATATCTTGAGGTCATCGTTCCTTTAATAAAGGAAGAGGCAATCCTCATTCCTTGAATAAAAGAAAATGTGGCATTATCTAGGAGTCCTCATTTAGGAAACAAAGTTTGCAATTTGAAAAATTAAATTTGCATAAGTTCAAAAATTATAAAGTACCTCCTATTGACAAAGATCAAAGGGGAAGCCTCTTCATAGATGATCCGTCTCTTTGAAGAGATACGTGGGCACTTCGAAGAGGAGTTGGATCTCAAAAATGACACACATCTGCACTCACGAAGTATGGTACATGGCTTTAACAACTAAAGTTGTTAACGAAGCCTCAGCATCGACGAACTGCTCAACCTCATGCTCAGGAAAGTTAAAAATACTTTTATTAAAGCAAGTTCATCAAAAGATTATAAAGTATCTCTTATTAACAAAGATCAAATGGGAAGCATCTTCATAGATTATCCATCCTTATGAAGAGATGCGTGGGCACTTCGACGAGGAGCTGATCCCAAAAAGGATCACATCTGCGCTCGCAAAGTGTGGCACATGCCTTTAACAACTAAAGTTGTTAAGGTAGCCTCAGCATGGGCGAACCACTCAACCCCATGCTTAGGAAGAGAAATGCAAGCGAACTGCCTATACTTGTGCAAATTATATATAAAGTCAGACTAAAGTTTTAAGTACTAAAGAGCCTCAGTTCATAAACATTGATGTGCATAAGTTCAAAAAACTTATAAAGGTACACAACCATAGTATCATTATATTATTATTGCTAGCATATGTATTATATTATTGCTTTCGAGTGCGTGCTTCACATCACTGCTAGCATGTTATGACGCGAAGAAATTTAAAATATCATTATTCACTTTATCGTCATGAGTAATTTGAGAAGCAAATGCACCCCAAATTTATTTGATATATGTTCAGTGGATATATTGAATTGTATTACAGGATTGGTTTAGTTCATATTACAGATGAGATGCTGTTGAAATTTCGACAAATTATGTGCAACATCTATTTTTTGAGGCAATTCGTAAGCCCTCGATTATTCAGGATGTCTAGCATATTTTCTGTGGCAGTTCTAAGTCCTCGCTTATCGGAGCTATTTATATTTTTTAGAAAATCTGCAAGATCTCACATACTAACAGCTTATATTTCAAAGTCCAACTCGCACATGAATTTACGACTCAGACTTGGGGGACTATTGTTATACCCATAAAATATCTCATATTGGACTTGGGTCCAGCCCATTTGACCCACGGCCCACTTGGCCCATTTTCACTTCTATATATATACAATTCATTTCATAATAAGAAAGAGGTCCACGTGGAATGGACATGATAGAGATTCTATTGGCTCATTTTTTTGGGTCAACACCAAGAATCATAACGATTCCTTTTTTGTTTGAATTTGCCTGATAAAGGTTGCAGTGGATTTCTGTTGGATTAATATCAAGTTTCTTGCTATCTGGCTTCCTTCTTCTTATCTGCCATTGAATGAAAGAATTTGTTTTCATTTTTCAAATCCAACAAGTGAAATTATGTAAGGCTGACATTTTGCTTCTCTTCCATTGGCATCATCAATAATTGATTATGGTGGTTGTTTGTTTTGATTTTTAGCTGAAAATTCTCTGTCGGAAATTTCCTTTTCCCCCCTTTTTTTCTTCTTCATAGCTCCCTTTCATAGTAGGTTTACTCAACCAGTAGCTTGAAGTAGCCATTTTTCATGGCCGATTTTTTCAACTCGGGTTTCTTCAACCCTTTTTCCAGTTACTGCATTTTTTTGTTGCTGTTGTCTTCGCTATTTTTCAGTAGAACAAACTGTCGAAAATCATATTTTTTAGTAGCTTTTAGGATGTGGCAATAACATGGTTAATGTACAAATTCCCACGGACGGCGCTAATGATGTTACGAAAAATCGTCACATGTTGATCATCGAGCTTAACGATCGAGGATGATCACAAACGAAATATTCGGTACTTAAAGCAAAGGTTTCGAGGTGTATCCATGTTGCCCCTTCGATAATTAAGTTAGTGAAATGGGAAAATATAAGTTAAGACTATAAATTGAATGTAAAATATATCTGAATAATGAATTGTGGTCATGTATTTATAGAGTAGGTGGTACACTCCTAGTAGGGTTAAATTATCGGATATCTTATCATTTTTGGAGTCTTAAAATGTATTAAAATTCTTTTAGGATATGACAAAAAGTTCTAGTGGGATTCAATCTTATCGAAGTTGGATAAATTTGAAGATTGAAGTAGAATCCTACTAAAATATGTCTTTTAAAATAGAGAAAGGGATAAATGTAAAAATTCGAGGTGACGTGGAATCGTTACGTGCGACGATTAAGCTCAAGGAGGACAGCTTAGGAAAACTCCCTAGATGACCGGAAATAACCTCGAGCATTGATGTTCGGGGTTGATTAAAAAATGACCATATCAATTTTCATTTTTTGTGTTGTAAAAAATTTGAACAATGAAAATAATTGATGAGTGCTCGGTGGTTGGAAACTATGATTTTTTTTATTTATTTACCTGTAATTTATTATGAGAATGTGTGTTTTAAAATAAGTTTGAAAAAATATTGAATTTTATTTTAATGGTTATATTTTAATCTCTAATTACTTAAATATCAATTAACTAGCATCTCAATAGGTTTTTAACACAAGTTGAATAAAGTTGTAAAGATCTGGCGATACTAAAACATCCATCTACGTTGCATGATTGACATAGTCAAAGTCAAGTCATTTAGAGCAAAACCACCGGGTCGAAATCTTTCTCTAGCTTCCAAATAACGTCCTCCAAAGTGGTGGATGTTTGTGCTCCAATCAAATCGATCGATACTATGATATGAATGATCTATGGTAATTAGTACATAACGTCCCTACCTTATATTGTTATTGTAGAAAACGTCATCGCCTTTCATTTTTTTGGCATTTTTACCCTTATTTCTACCTTTTATTGTGCAAAAAATTCTTTTCATCCATTTTTTAATTAAAAATTATAAAATGACGAATAAAACAACGGGAAAAAGAAAATAATTGTCCCAATTTTTTTTAAAAGGACAAATGAGTCTCAAATAAATTATTAAAAGGATAATTAGTACATAATATTTCTACATTTCACTATTATTGTAAAAAAAAAAAAGTTCATATCTTTTAATTTTTTGATATTTTCACCCTTAGTTACACATTTAATTTTGCAAACTATCATTTCTATTCATTTTCATCTAATCTCTCAATAAAAAGTTGTGAAATGATGAATATAACCTCATATTTAAATAAAAAAACTAAAGAATTCATTACAAACATAGTCCCAAATTTTTTTAAAAGTGCAAATGAATCCCCAATAAATTATTAAAAAATTTATTTTTAAAAAAAGTACAAACAAGCCCCAATTAAATTTATTTAAAAATTTTAAAAAAATAAAAATTGTAAACGAGTCCTAAATAAATTATTCAAGAATTAGAAATTAAAAAAAATTATTTAAATAGAATGATATATTCATTATTTCACAGTTCTTTATTGAGAAATTGGATGAAAATGATGGTTCGCAAAATCAAAAGTGTAATAAAGGGTGAAAATATCAATAAATGAAATGTATGGACATTTTTCGCAATAACGGTGAAATATATGAACATTATGTATTAATTACTTTTTTAATAATTTATTTGAGACGCTTTTGCACTTTTTAAAAAAAATTGAGAGTATGGTTGCAATTAATTTTTTCTTTTTGTTTTATTTAAAGAGGGATGCATATTCGTCATTTCATAATTTTTAATTGAAAAAATAGATGAAAATGACATTTTGGGCAATAAAAGATGGAAATAAGGTTGAAAATGTCAAAAATGAAAGGTATAGACGTTTTTTCACAATAACAATGAAATGTGTGGACGTTATGTGCTAATTACACATTAATCTACTAAAGACTAACACGAGATGTGTCAGCTCCTGAACTTATTTCTTTCCCTATATAGTTCCCATATTTTTTCAATCATTATATTTCATTCCCCTTAAAAGAGCCTTGTCCTTAACTATTGTAATTTGAAAATATAATATGCAACTAATTGACGACCTACCAAATCGATTCCTTTAATGATAATTTCTCCATTTACTTGTTTCACTTGATCGTGTGTGCCATTGAAAAGAAGTCAGATTATTCCCTTCCTTAATTGTCTCAAATTGCTCAAATTTGAGTTTCATGACTGTTACCATTAAGTGAACTCAATTATAGTAGGAACACGCCTGTTGAAAGCTTCGTTTAACTCCCAATTGTTTGTGCTTTAGTAGCCATTACCATGATAATTTATGGATACCAAACATTAACCCAATCTCTCCTCCACTCTTGTTCATCCGCCCACAGTGAAAATCTAATCTTATTCATTTTGGAGAGAACTTTACTTAGAGTTCTCATATTTAAAGAGAACTGTAAGTAAAATCTTCATACCACATCAGTAAGTGAATAGTCTTATTCCGCCCAGTGTGGGTTGAACAATTTCGATCTCTCCTATATTAAGAGACTTTAAATTTATTCTACAAAATACTCAAATCAATAATTAAAATGTTGGGAAACAAGCACCATAATGACTATCATAATAATAACTAATTTATACGTATTAATCTAATAAATACTTACACATACATGCCACCAAACTATACATTTACAATTAATTTTGCAAACTTTTATAGAAAACTTCCCAACACTTCCTGATTTTAAGTTAATTTAATTAACAAGCTTCAAAATGATTACACCAATTAGCTACGTCTGTAATCATAAGCACTGGATAAGAATCTTTTCTCCTCAAGAAGTCTCAAGCTTCTACAGAGACAGGCGCCAAATTTTCTCTCTTAAACAGACAAATGTTTTGAAAAGAACGTCACTATGAATCAAGCCAAATTGAACAAAGAAATTGGGGCGTGCCCGTGACATACATTGTAATTTACATGTACACTAGTGAACAATCACCATCCATGCATGGCCTATGGCCATGTTTTTCCCTATTAACACTTTATTACACAACGGGACAGCCTAATTGACAGTAAGTTAAACAGTGTTCTTAGACTTTAAGTTTGGCAGTAACATGTTTGAGCATCTCTGACAATGAATGGTAAGATGAACCTCCTTCGCTTAGAGCATTTTCGGCACTGATTTTCAGTTTTTTAACATTCTCTCTCATTTTCTTGCCTTCTTCGTCATCCATCAAGGTCCTCACCATTTTCTCTATTTCTTCTCGCGCTACCACATTTTTGGTGGGCAACACAAGAGGTCGGACAGAGATCCCAAGCTCCTCCACAAGATATGTGGCGTTGAGTCTTTGCTCTGCATAGAGCGGCCATGCAATCATTGGTACCCCACTGCAAATGCTCTCTAGAGTTGAGTTCCATCCACAGTGTGACGTAAATCCCCCGACCGAAGGGTGGTTGAGGATCTCCACCTGCTGAGCCCACATTTGGACCACAAGTCCTAAATTGCCAGTTCGGGTCGAAAATCCTTCTGGTAAGTAGTACGGAGTGTCATCAGAACTGACGGTTTTCGAGGTGAAAAATGCATCGTCAGCAGCACCTTCCGTGGGTGGGCGCACCACCCAAATAAATTTCTGTTCACTCATTTCTAAACCGAAAGCCAACTCTGTAATTTGCTGAGCCGACAGTATCCCACCACTTCTGAATGAAACAAATAGTACTGAATCATTAGGCTGCTTGTCTAACCATTCTACTACTGCACTCTTGGAACCGTCTGGTTGGGCCGGTCTACTAAGTGGGCCAATGGGATGAACCGGGATCTTCACAATTGACCTCCAGATTTCATTTTCCTTGAAAGCTTTCAGTGTTGTAGATTCCAAATCTTCCCACGTATTCAGCAGTATCCCATCAAACTGTGGAATCCGAATCCCCATGCTCACATACTCATAATATTGTTGATCGTTCCGGTCGAGCATGGGATCTACCACGTCCTCCGGTCGAACCGGTTTGCAACCAGGAATTTTCAACAAATCTTGTTGATCAACATACTGTCCCTCGACTTCTTTATCAAGAATCGGACAGTATATAGTGAGGGCAGCAACCCATGCTGTGGTGGGAAAATACACATACTTCGCCATGTTGAACTCAGCAGCAATAGGAAGAGCTTCAGTGCCAAAATGGTCCACGACAAGGGCGTCAGGGCGGTGGTTCAAGGCGGAGATGGCGGATCTGACTCCCGGCAACGCCTCGCGTAGCATCATGCACAGTTGTGCCACTACTTTAGTGTCGGGTTTTATAAGGTGTGAAATGTCAACAGGCGGTAGTTCAATTCTATCAACAAGGTTTTTCTCGGTGGGGAGTTCGAGCAAATGGGATTCCGGCGGAGAAAAAGCAGTTGTGACTACAAGAACTGTGACTTTAACGCCGTGTTGGGTGGCTAGGCGGTTGGCCAGAAGCAGGACAGGGATGAGGTGTCCCATGCCAGGGCTTGCTAGAATAGCGACGTGGAGTTTTGAGCCATCCATTAATTCACGCCCAGGCACACAGAGCGAGAGAGAGGGGGGCGGGGGTTCAAGAGGAGACGGTAGACTGTAGAGAAGAATGAAGCAGGTGTAAAATTAATGGGAGTTTGTAAGGCTGCCTGTCAGCCCCTCACACAATTAATGCGACATAATTTTTTTGTCTCTTTTAATTTACGAGTCTCGCGTGGGTTCCATTGTCAAGAATCATATCAAATTTAATTCCCTTAATGACCTTCCACGGAGCAGTAGGTTGTTTAATAAAAAAAGAGCAATAAATAATTCAAAATGAGTAACGCTAGGTGCGAGTTGATTACCTGTTTTATATAAAATAATAAGTGATTGAACATTTTAAGCTGTTTGACTATCATTAAAATAAGTTTTTTTTTAGTAAATTATTGAAATAATGATTTTTTGAAGAGTCATTTTTTTACTCTTCCTAGAATGGATAATATATACTATATTCGATCTATTTATTTATTTTCATTTTTTGTGTTGACAAAAATTTGAACAATGAAAATAACTGACGAGTGCTCGGTGGTTGGAAACTATAAATTTTTTCGAATTTACATGTAATTTATTATGAGAATGTGTGATTAGAAATAAATTTGAAAAAAAAATTGTTTTAGTGGCTATATTTTATATTTTAATCTCTAATTACTTAAATATCATTTAACTAGCATTTTTAACACAAGTTGATAAAGTCGTAAAGATCTAGTGATACTAAAACATCCATCTATGTTACATGACCGACATAGTAAAAATCAAGTCATTTAGAGCAAAACCATGTCGGGTCAAAATCTTTCTTTAGCTTCCAAATAGCGTCCTCCAAAGTAGTGGATTTCTATGCTCTAGTCAAATCTGGCGATACTGTGATATGAATAATCTATGGTAAGTAGTACATAGCGTTCTTATCTTACACTGTTCTTGTGGAAAACGTCATCACCTTTCATTTTTTGACATTTTTACCATTATTTCTACATTTAATTGCCCAAAAAGTCATTTTCATCCATTTTTTCAATTAAAAATTATAAAATGACGAATATACCCTTATCTTTAAATAAAACAACAAGCAAAAAAATAATTGCAATTATAGTCTCAAAATTTTTTGAAAAGCACAAATGAGTCTCGAACAAAATATTAAAAAGGTAATTAGCACATAATGTCCATACATTTCACTATTATTACAAAAAAAAAAGCACATACCTTTTAATTTTTTTGTATTTTCACCATTTGTTACACATTTAATTGTGCAAACTGTCATTTCTATTCATTTTCACCAATTTTCTCAATAAAAAACTGTGAAATGACGAATATAACCTCATTAAATAAAAAACCTAAAGAATTCATTACAACCATAGTCCCAATTTTTTTTAAAAAGTGCAAACAAATCCCCAATAAATTATTAAAAAATATATTTTTTTAAAAAAAAGTGCAAACGAGTCTCAATTAAATTTATTTAAAAAATTAATAAAAATAAAAAGTGTAAACGAGTCCCAAATAAATTATTAAAGAATTAGAAATTAAAAGAATATATTTTTTATTTAAATAAGAGGGTATATTCATTATTTCACAATTCTTTATTGAGAAATTGGATAGAAATGATGGTTTGCACAATCAAAAGTGTAATTAAGGGTGAAAATGTCAAAAAAAAATGAAAGATATGAATATTTTT
This sequence comes from Fraxinus quadrangulata, assembly GCA_903798255.1. Taxonomy (NCBI): domain Eukaryota; kingdom Viridiplantae; phylum Streptophyta; class Magnoliopsida; order Lamiales; family Oleaceae; genus Fraxinus; species Fraxinus quadrangulata. The sequence goes on from CAIGRB010010586.1 coordinate 15,281, forward strand.
CACAATAACATTAAAATATAGGGACATTATGTATTAATTACTCTTTTAATAATTTATTTGGAACTCTTTTGCACTTTTTTAAAAAATTGGGAGTATGGTTGCAATTAATTTTTTCTTCTTCTTTTTGTTTTATTTAAAGAGAGGTATATATTCGTCATTTCATAATTTTTAATTGAGAAAATATATGAAAATAACATTTTGCGCAATGAAAGATGAAAACAATGGTGAAAATGTCAAAAAAATAAAAGGTATAAACGTTTTCCACAATAACAATGAAAAGTGGGAACGCTATGTACTAATTACCAAGTAATCTACTAAAGACTAAGACGATATGTATTAGCTCCTGAACTTATTTCTTTCCCGATATAGTCCTATACTTTTTCGAACATTATATTATGCCCCCATTTGACACTCGTTTTTTTTCCAATTTTTGAACAGGAAATTCAATTTTGTCTGGGCCCCACCTCCTGAAACTGATTAAAAAATTGAAACCCGTGCATGACATGTTTTTTAGAAAAAAAGCTGGCACCACGTTTGTGTAGAAATTCCAAAAATGCCTTTCCTTTGGTAAAATGGTATTTGTAGTGGTTGGACACGTAATAATGAGTTTGGTGTGCAATAATGGTGCTTTGATGATTGTTGACAAGTCAAACTTTGCATTAATTCTGAATTTTTTCATCATTTCCATCTTTCCATGCAAATGAATGTTGACTACCGTAACAAATTCATTGACACCAACAAATGTTTCCATGGGTTGGGATATTCACTTGGCATGCAGTAAGACCGTGTGCAAATAGCTGGAAAACGTAAAACACATAATTCACCTAAGTATCGAACCATGACTTTTTCTATAGACACTACCGTAACGCCTGTGCCATGTAATCACATAGTTGTTTCCATGACATGTCCTCTTCTACCATTGCATCGAGTTCGACGGCAATCTCGTCTTCTTCGTCTGCTAGATCTATCTCGACGTCTTCGTTATCTACTTCTTCCGCTCTACTAAAACCCTCATCCAGCCGACTGTTTCTCCTCAAGAAGTTATGTATACCCATTGTTGCCACAACCACAGCTGTTTGTGCTCGCATACTGTAAGCAGGCATCCGATCAATTATCTTCCAACTTTGTTTCCAAACGCCGAAGGCACGCTCAATAACGTTACGGCATGAGGAGTGATGAAAATTAAATTGCTCCTGTGCATTTCGAAACCGACAACGTTGTCCATCCCTTACATGATCGAATTCTTGAAAATGATATCTAATATCAGAGCTCTTATATGGAGCCATATAACCAGGCCTATGTACGGATCTGGAGTCAACCAGGTAATATTTCCCACTCGCGGGTTCTGGAAAATTGATTTTCGGATTATGTATAGCTCGGGCTAATATGCGATTGTCATGGGTGTTTCCTGTAGTTTCGGGCAGCACAAACGTAAAACAAAGATTAAAATCACACGCAACCAGTACATTCTGTGTTGGGATCCCCTTCCTTGCAATGTAATTCTCCCGTCTATGTCGTGGGAGCACAACTCTGACATGTGTTTCGTCAATCGCACCAATGCAATCATGTAAATGTCGAAAATTGTCACGTTCGAAGAGTCATTTAGATTACTAATATTACCTGGAATAGGGAATATCGTTCTGCAGGTGGATGATGGTGAGTTGCGCCTTTGTTGTACCTCGGATCTGGTTTAATCATGTCCGCTGCGAACGCCACGCATGCTCACAGGACTTTCTTGAAATAATGACTGATGGTCTACAACGAACGATTGAACAACGATTGTACTTGCCGATAACATTTGCCGTGTGCTAGTATACACAAAAACATTCCCACTTGTTCATATATGTCAATGTTCGCGCTGCTGGAAATGCCGTACTAATCACGAAGGATGTGCGTGAAGTACATAAACATCGGGGGGTACATCCTAAATTCCTAGAAACATGTTTGCGGATAGACACGCATATTTTGTAGCATAAAAATGTGGCCTGACCGTGATGTCGGGAATAAATATCGACGTGCTCTATTCGGTACCAAGTAGTCGCGAACCATGCGCTCGGCTATTCTGCAATACTGAAGCCACGTGTTAATGCCATCCTCTAACTGTTGCATAAAATCCTCATCAGAACTCGAAAATGAATCAGACATGGATTCAACGTTGCAATTAGTTTCTGAAGATGAGTGTTCATCCGAATTGTCCGACATCTCTTCGAAGTAGTTAACGTCGTGTCGCGATCACTAAAGGAAGTGATATCAAATATTTTCCCTCAATTTTAGGCCTTACCAAGAAGCTTGGATGAAGCAAGTGTTTGATATTTTTCTGTGCAAGGTGCCATTACTTTGCGCATGAATTTGGTTCTTATAACTCGAGGTTGGATTATACACGTGAAAGAAAAAAAATCTTGCACTGTCAATCACATGTCCTTGTTGAAATCTCTTCCCATATCAACATACATGTGATTGAAATGAAGATGCAAGGCAAGGAACAATTGTCATGCTATTTTCCAGATTAGACACTAATGATACACTATATTCATCCTATATTCCTTGCAATTGTACAATTTCATTTTCCCAGATTACCCGCGAACAATCTTTTTTTTTTAAATGTAATCCCAGCTATTGTCATGCTCTATCCCGAATTAGAAACTAATGTAGTCTTCAAAATATGTTCCTTTCAATTGTCATGTGAATGAAAAATTATTTTTTTAAAATGTGTACTGCAATTCATAAGTAAATCATAGGCAATATAATTGAATGTCCGATTCATCGAAAACTAATATGGAAATAACGTCGCGTACATATATTACAATCTAATACAAATGTACGAGTAAAGGGAAAATAACAAATACGTCCAGTACAGATAAACAACATATGAAATATCGGGACAGACAATGACATAACAACCATACGATCTTAGTGCTCACACTTTACGCGGTAGCGACATCTTGTCCCTTTCGAAATAGTACTGCACAAACTTAAACCGCAAGTATGGTGAAGTGGCAGCGGAATACGAAGTTCTATTTTCTTTGTCACGTAAGAACCACAGTGCAAAATTGTACAACTTGTCACCTTCCTGTACGTGCCCAGATGACATAAGCTTGTCGACGCATTCTTTGGTGGAAAGCACACCCTTCTGATAGTTTCTCGCAATGGAAGCAAGATCCGTCCCAACACTGACCATTTGCTCAAAGGAAGCTGAAACATCTCTGGCACCATACATTTTCTTCTTTCCTCTCTGTTTTCTCCGTTTACATTTCCGTTTATCCCCACTACGACTGCCAGATAAATGCATAGACGATACTTGTTGATAACTTTCGACTACTATAGTAGCCCACGAGCCGCTCAGGCTCGTAAAAAATCGAACCCAAACACGAGCACGAGCCGTCTCGGCTCGGCTCGTTGAATTGCTGAGCAGCTCGGCGAGCTGCTTGGCGAGCTGCTCGGTATAAAAAAATTAAAAACAAAAGTTTCGGTCATTGATTAATTTTTTTTTAAAAATTGTTTTTTGTTTTTTTTTTCCATTTTTTCTCTATAAATATCCACCTATATTCAACATTTTTTCTCACCAATATTATTCAATTTACTCTCATTCTCTACTCTACAATTTACAAATTATCAACATTCAACAATACCATAATTATCATTCATTCATTTCATT
>CAIGRB010010590.1:0-19179 GCA_903798255.1 Fraxinus quadrangulata
CACAATTATGAATAGAAATCCACTAAATTTCAATAATAATTAGCTTTAGAAAGTGCATAATAAGTATGTAAAAACACACTTATCATCAATACACACTCTCCACTTGCCGTTGTGCTTTTTCACCAGCATGGGATTGGATATCCACCTCGGATAGGTGGCTTCCCTAATGAAACCATTGTTGATCAGCTTTTCCACCTCGTCCTTTAAGGCCTCATACCTTTCTGCATTTAAGGTTCTTCTTTTCTGCCTGTGCGGGGTCTGGGTCAGGTCTATTTGTAGATGATGGCAACTGAACTTTGGATATATTCCGATCATATCCTCATGCTTCCATGCGAAGATGTCTGAATTTCTGCCGAGGAAGTCCGAGGAAGTCCTTTAGTTTTTTCTTCCTTCCTCCCTCCAAATCTTTTCCTACCTGCAAGACCTTGGAAGCATCTTGGTAGTCTATGGGGAAGCTTTCTAGCTCCTCCATTGGAGCAGCTTGTGACTCAAATTCGATGATGCAGAGATCTAGCTCATCCAGGGTTGCCTTTTCACGTAGTCCTTCGCAAAAGACTCCGCTATTTTGACATCCCCTTCTTCAGGGGCTTCAGACATCTCAATGTCAAGGAGCATCATATTAACTCTCTACGACTCAGCCTGTCTCAGAGAATTGAGGTAACATTTTCTTGAGCCCATCTGATCATCTCGAACGGTGGCTATTCTTCATTCAGTAAGAAATTTCATGCATAGGTGATGAATGGAGGTGATCCATAGTTCCTTCAAGGCCCAGTGGTCAACTACCAAAAATTCCATAAAGTGGTGAGCTACTAGAGGCGTGGTTCCCATTTCAACAGCCAGGGTGATCTTTTCCCTTGGGATGATGCTATCTCCAGTGAATCCGTACAATGGGGACGTTAAAGGGGTGAGCTCGTGGTCTACCAACATCTTATCATAAGCAGAATCGAATAAAATATTAACTGAACTTCCATTGTCTACTAGCACGCATTTCAACCTATTTCGAGCCACCACAGCTCTTACTACCAATGCGTCGCAGTGGGGATAGTGAACTTCCACCGCATCCTCCTGAGTGAATGTGATTGGTTCTACAGACCAAAGTTCGGGATTGGCTTACTATGTAGCTAGCCATGGGAGGGTCTTTGGCCTCCATGGTATAGTTCCTTTGTACATTTCTTAACTCACCTCCTACATGTGGTCCTCCAATAATGGTATCAATTTCCCGGATGGGCTGATGCTCATGGGTTGAGGTTCGGTCCCTTTTAGGCCGCTGTCTGCTTCTAGATCTCTCCCTATCTTCGTTTCTATCATTCCGAGGAGAAATGTCGCCTTTTTTCGCCTCTTCTTGGTGAGTTTTACCTTGGCATTTCGCCTTGATGGTGGTTTTCCCTAGCGCTATTGGGATTGCTTCTAGTGGATCTTGCAGCTTCCTGACATTCACTCGTGTCGTGGCCGTAGAAGAGGTGAAATGTGCAGTACGACTGTGGTGCTTTTCGAGGCATATTCCTTGGTCCTTCGCCTCGTCCTCTATTCCTAAATGTTGAGAGTTTCCCAGGGTTTCTGGTTGTAGTTTTATTGTTGGGTCTAGTTTTCGTAAGCCCTTGTTGGCACCGTATTCAAAGTGGCTATAGCCAGAGCCTGTTCTGAAGTGGGAGCTACGCATGTCCAGCCTGGGTCCGCTGCTGGCTTACAATCTACGAAGTAGGCCCCATGTCGATCTGCCTTTGAGACGGGGGAGCCCTTGCGCTGCCCGGTTCTGGTGATCAATCATTTCCTCATTAACAATTTCGACTTTCATCATTTCCACCAATTCGTTGTAGGTAGATGGATTTTTACTCCAGCCATTCCTCCAAAACAAAGTATTCATATTCATCCCGCCCTTCAAAGCTGACAGAGGCTCTTTGTCTGTGACCTGCTCGCAATAGGTTATTTCGTCGGTGAAGCGAGCATGGTAACTTTTCAAAGTCTTTCCTGCCGCTTGCCTCATGTCCTGAAGATGCTGGATTGGTGCCTCTCCCTCCTTCCTTAACAATATTGGTTCAAGAATGCCTTCTTGAGGTCTGGCCAGCTCTTGATGCTGAAAGGCGCCAACCTGTTGTACCACACTTCAGCTGGACCACTAAGGGTCAAGTGGAAGGCCTTGCATTTAAGGGCAGGTGAAGCTCCTCGCAAGCTCATTTGCATTTTATACTTGTTGAGGTGTTTTTCTGGGTCACCCCTTCCTTCGTACTTGGGGATCTAAGGAGGAACAAAGTTTTGAGGCATGGAAAAGCTATGAAGTTCCCTAGAGAAATGGAGGTTGTCATCTTCGTCATCGAGCTCATAAGACCGACACGGCTCATCGGAGTCACTCCCATCTTGCATGGGGCGAGGTGGTCATAGGGAAGCTCCACCTTGATTTCCCAGTCCACCAGATTTCGCCTCTCCTGCCTATTCCTAGGCAGAAGAGCTTGCACATCATGGCTTTGTACTCGCTCAGTCCACTAGATTTCCCCTATCCCACCTATTCCTAGGCGGAAAGGCTTGCACCTCTTGGCTTTGTACTCCATCGGGGACGAGCTGTTGTATGAACGGACTGCTCCATATTTCTAGGTGTTCATCTGATCCAATCAAACACATTTGTGGACCTCTGAGGTCGTTCTTCATAATCTGGGGGAAAATTATCTCTCCCAACCTCGGCCCTGTAAGCAGGAGCCACCGTGTAGTTTGAAGTGTCCATTCCCACTTCTCTTTCAACTGGAGTTTTCCTTTGCGGGCTCTGATGAGTTCTCCGGCTCGATTTCGCTTCGGCTCGCTGGCTCGACCTTGCAGGATTCTGACGAGCCTAGAAGCTACCTTAATTTTGTACTTACATGAGGAGTTCTTGCATGGTCGCGATCTGGACCGTGATGTTCCTCATGTCTATAGCCATGCGCGCCACTTCGTAGTCAGCCATGCGGCAGTTCTTCTCCCTCTGCGGTATTGATGATGAGGCCCCTGGTCTGTGATGTTGTTCCGAATGATCTCTTCTTCAGAGATGTCCCTTACCCTCCTTGGATTCACTTCGTCGTCGCCCGAACTCATTGGTTTGCAAGTTCTTTTCCTTCAAATGATGGAAACCTGGGCGATGGTTTCCACTTGCTCATTTTTCAAGGACAACTTCCTTTTTTAAGGGAAAAAACCAACCAGAAGGTTTCGATAGGCTTTTTCCTCGTGGGGATGCTCGTGTTATAGTAACGTTTCCCACAGACGGTGCCAATATGTTGACTCCGAAAAATGGTTTCGACACGTGGCCAACAGAACAGTACTCCACGTAATCTCCTTCCTGCACACGGTAGTACACCGTTAGTCACTCGTGGCCTTTTTCGGTGGGGATAGAAGCAGTCGCGAGCACTCTGATGGTCAAGTCAGCTTTTCAGTCAAGCGGATAGTGGCGTCCGGCATCAATTTGTCCATCTATATGTTGGCGAGCATTAAATGATTTCTGACATAGCAACTAAGTTGACCGTTTGTGGCCTGCCACCCTTCCCATCAATCAGTCAAGGACTTGACTTTGGAGAGATCTCATGAAAGATCTTGGTGGAGGTGTAGCGAGGTGGATTGTGAGGTGTAGCGAGTGCAGAGCTAGTGCTTTTGCATTCGTCGTAAGTAGCGGATGAGTTCGGTTCTTCTACAAGGTGCGACAAATAGTGCTTCAGTTCAGAGTTATGGAATCAGTTCGCCCGAGGTGATTTAGTTCGTCTGCCACGTGGCAATGTCGTTTAGTTTGGTCGCCACGTGGCGGATAAGGTGGATGGACGAAGTGGAGGGCTTCAGGAGGCCTGTAACAAGCATTATGCTTCTCAAACTAATAAAGGACAGATGGGTGTTACATTTGAATAAGGTGATTGAGTTTGGGTATGAATATAAGAAAAAAGCTTTTTCTGGCCCAAAGGAGGTTAAAATTGCAACCGAAAGGTAATGAACCGTTCTAAGTGCTTGAAAAGATCAATGACATTCCTATAAATTGGATCTTCCAGCTGCATACAATATTTTTGCTACTTTTAATATTTCTGATCATTCTCTATTTGATGTTGTGGAGATTCGAGAACGAATCCTTTTAAAGAGTGAGGAAATGATGATAACCATGGGACGAAAGCTAGGAAGGATCTGTTGATTGTGCAAGAAGGACCATGACGAGATCACGAGTAAAGAAGATCAAGAAAGCCAGGGATTACTTGTTCAAGCTATGTGGGCCGATATTTTGCTAGCAATGAGTAAATCATCAAGTTTCATGTTGGGCATTGAAGATGAACCAAGATTAGAGCACTTATTTCAAATTAAGTTAAAAGAAGCAAAACCTAGACTGTAGTCGAAAAGCGGCTCGCAAGCACGGGGGCGAAATTTCAACCCGTAGTCAAACCAATTGAATGGTGCACGCATGCATTATAAAAATCTGAAGGTGATTTAATTTTCCCTTTTTCGTTTAGAAATCTATTCGTTTGATGTTTCATTGTTTTCGTTTAAATTAGGTTATTTTTTAATTGCCTATATATATGGCCTTATTCTTTTATTGTAAATTAATTATTGAGAGATTAAATCAAATCAAAGTTGCTTTCTCCTTGTTTTCATTGAACTTAATTTCGATCTTGTCTAATATTTCATCTTTGTGGTGAATAACTTCATAACAAGGTTCATAATTTTTGTGATTAAGGGGTCAAGTTCATTTATAATTTTGGTTCCTTGATTCAATAAATTATTCGTTCAAGCTTCAAATCGGGTAAATTTCTTGGGGTTGTGATTCATTCTTGTGTTGGTTTTGGCGCTACAATTGCTACGTGGGTTCACATCAGCAGTTGCATGAGATTACATTCAAAAGACAAGTTGTAAAGATAAGTAAAAGTGCCTACTATTGATGAGGAACAAGTGGTAAGTTTGAGAAATCAACTGAAGAAAATTTGAAATAGAATTTGGACAATCCACGGGCTAAGGCGGCCACTCTTGTCAGAGAATATATACCTCCCACCCGTTCTCACAAAAGGTTGAAGAAACACAAGCTAGACCATCAATTTGAGAAGTTCCTGTGCACTAAAGAAGCCCCGCATCAACATACCATTCGTCAATGCAATTAGACATACTCCAAGCTATGCAAGCTTCTTAAAAACATGATATCAAAGAAAAGAAAGCTTCAAATTTTGAAATTGAGGCATTGACAAGGAGAGCAGTGAGATTGCAAAAAAACTGCCTCCCAAACTCAAGGATTTAGGGAGTTTTACTGTATATTAATGTTTTATGTGATACAAGTGCTAGTATCTATTTATTGAATTTATTTATACACGAGAAATAGTGACTAGGAGAAATAAAAGAAACAATAGAGTCATTCCAACTGACCGATAAAAGTATCAAATATCTAAGAGGCAAGATTGAGGATGTACTCATCAAAGCAGAAAAATTCATATTCCTGGCGAATTTCATTGTTCTTGACATAGAAGTTGACCAAGATATTCTAATAATCTTGGGTTGACCCTTCTTAGCGACCAGTTGAACCTAGAGTGACAAGAAAAAGATGAGTTGATTGTGAGGGTGGGGGATGAATAAGAAGTTTTTAAATTACATAACTTATCCAAGCGGTTATTAGACCTCATGGATTATAACTGGTGAGAATTAAAGAAGGCGAGCTAATAAGGATGCATTGTATGTTCTGAAGCCGATAACTAAGTCAAGAGCAAAGAAGATTAAGGAAACCATGCAATGACTTGATCAAGTTATTTGGACCAAGAGTTCAAATACAATGAACAAGACCCCAAGTTTCAAGATAAGGGTGAAATAAGAAGGACGAACCATAGTGCATTTGATTCAAGCTAAAGAAGAAGACGTTGAGCTAGGAGACTAGCTAGAATGTTGCAGACGAGTATGTTTCAAACATAAATGAGCTTTTGTATTCTAATGACAACTCAGCACCGACTTATTTTAAAGTGGAGGGGAATGATACGGATCAATTAGAAGAAAAAATCCTAAGCCAATTTGAAAAGTGAATGAATAAATAGGATGTATGAAAATGCGCATAATTTTGAGCCATTTTAGGAGTCCGTTTTAGCCATTTTTTGTTTTCAGTTAGTTTGAGGGTATATTCGTTATTTTTGCAATATTTTAGTTTTATTCAAATTTGTTTTACATTTTCTTAGTTTATTTGGATTTGTTTATAGAATCGATGTTTCAGTTTGATTAGGATTTATTTTGACTCTACCTTTATAAGGCTCTATTCAATGTACAAAGGATAAAACATTATTTTGAGAGATTATACAGTGAGATTTTCGCTTTCAATTTTGTTCTTGATTCAACTATCCTGAACTTATTAAAGATTTTCAATCTTTGTGACATTCAACCCTACCTGCCTTGATTCTTGATTCAAGCAATCATGGGTCAAGGTCATAACTATGATTTTAGTTTTCATGAGGTTCGTATCAAATCTTGTGTGAGTTCGAAGGAACATCCTACAAAGGGGTTTACTTTAGCAACCGTATTGACGAAGATGATACACCTATTCTGTAAAGCTATCAGAAGAGAATACCTAAATATGGGAGAATTCTTGGTAGAGACGAGAATGGAAAATTTAAAGCTAGGAGAGCAAAGAATGGATGTAACGCTGAACTTTTAAATTTTACTTATTGTATGTCATCATAAATAATACGATTCGATTTAGAAATTAAACACATTTGATTATTGTTTAGCTAAAAAACGTTTTGTTTTAATTTTTATTTTTAGGGTCGTCATCCTAAGACCACATTAGTAATTAAAAAAGGGTTGAGCGCGATCAACCGTAGTGAACTGTGGTCATTAAACCTTCCCTGTTCTATTACTAGGGAAGAAGACTACCTACAGTGTAGAATGAAAACTACATTCGAAAATCAGAATGGAAGCAGAGGAGGCAGGAAAAAAAAATTATACAATAGAGGAAAAAAGAGAAAAAGACGACAACAGCAAGAAAAAAAATTCCAGAATTTTGTACAAAATACATCAATAATTGTGCAGGAGTTTTGGAATTAATCACGTGTCGTCGCCAATTTACAAAGAGATTTAAGGTAAGGAAGCAAAATGAAGAACAATTGTTGGGATTCGTGTGGCGAAGATCAACAATAATTCTGAGTGATTTTTATCTTGTTAATTGTAATTAAAACTGATGAAATATTTTAACCTTGTTTTGTTTTATTTTTACATTATGGGTGGCTAAATACATTTTTTTTTAGAATTTTTGGTTATGATGACGATGTAACTTTAGGTTATTTATATTTAGTTTAATTTAAAGGCTTCATGCTACTTTAATATGTGCTAATTGTTTCTTGTGTGTTTAATGCATCAATTGTTTGATTACCAAATACTTGATTTAGGGATAATATGAAAATCGAGATGTATGATTCTAGCTTATGCAATAATATATAATAAGAAATTGAGAGATAGTTATGGGCTATGAAATCTATGTATGTGATTTTTCATAGAGATATAGTAAATTCGAGTATATGAATAGGATTAGTATTACTTATCGACCACTAGCTACAATAGATTAATTCGATTGTTGGCATATATAAAACGGGGCTGGATGAATAGGAATTAGATAAACATTAAAAACCTATTTGAAATAAAACTCCTAACTATCTAATCTCATTATTTTCTCAACTACATCTAAGTAGATAACCTTAGTTACTTATAAATTTAGTTACAAAACACATCTCAAATTGATAATTGGTTACTCATTTTATATAGATTGAAGCTAGGTTAAGTAAAAACTTTATAGTAAATAGTAGTATTTGTGGGACGATGCTTGAACTTAAAAATTTATTTGGACGCAATATTTTTAACATCTTTTAAAAAGACTATCTTTAGCAAATTTGCAATCTACCATAATAAGAAATTTTTGATTAAGTCATCTTGAAATTTTGAAACACAAAGGACAATAGGAAATTTATTTTTTAATTGTTGAATAGTTTTTCTTGGCATTCTTCTATACTCCAGATGTAAATTTGACTAATTATTCCTTCAAAGAATTAGGATTTTTCTGTTTTAGAATACACCTCAATACCCAAAATCAAAGATATCTATTTCAACAATCTTATACCAATTAGAATTGGCAAGATTTAACCAAGAGAGATGTTTGTCTTTCAATTTTATTTTTTGAATAGCTTTTGTTTGTTCCTCACTCCATAGTAGAGGATTTTTCTTTAACCTTCTAGAAATAGGTTTCATATCAAAAGCAATAATTTGATAAAAATTAGAATTAAAATTTAAGCTTCCCAAAAATATTATTAATTGAGTTTTTTCTTCAATCATCAGGAAAATTTCAGCAAACTCAATACTCCTATTTGTAGGAATAATAGTCTTGTTCAATTTTTGGACAAAGAAATCTGATTTTTGTTTGCAATCATTTAATATTCTTAGCTGATATTTAATGCCTATTTTCTGTATGATATGCAAGAAAATATTTAAATGTTTTAAATGTTGATCAATAATTTTTGAAAAGATCAAAATATCATCAATATATACTATGATAAAATCTATATAAGGATTAAAAATATCATTTATGACATTTTGAGATTCCGAAGAGGCATTTTTCATGCCAAAAGGCATAATGGCCTATTTATAACATACATATTTTTTCCTTGATTATTTTCATGAAGATTTTCTGCTAAAATCTTTTGTGAATCTTCTTTCACGCATTTTTTTTCTTTTTAAAGGGATACAATTTCTCATTTTTCCTTCTTCTTTCAGAAGATTCAACTTTTGGTTTGCTATAGAAAACTGATCATAAAAAATCTCCTAACTCACATTTTTCACATTGTTTTTCAATTTGAGCTTTTAGCTTAATATCATTGCAAAGGTATAATTCTTCACTAACACAAACATGTAGGATATCACCATAAGTCATTTCTTCAAGACTTCTAATGTCATCATTTAATTTTTGCCTAACCTTTTCAACAAATAATGTAGGTAATCCTTAAATAAATTTTTCTTTTCAAAATTCAGTATTACATCCATTAACATTCACGACTCTTGAAAGAAATACATTTTTATACCATCTAAAATGAGAGAGTGTTTTATCAAATCAAACCACTCTCTGAATTATATTATACTGCATAATTGAACATTTTTTTATAAAACTTCTCTTTAAAATTCTTTTGAGTTTCTACATCAAACGTAGAGCAAACCCAATCTCTAAATTCTTTATTTTTTGGAAAATAAAACTCTTCATTTATGAAACGTTTTAGTTTTGTGGTAATCTTAGTCATTTGTTAGGTTATGTACCCACATAGTATAGTTTTGCTGATGTAAAAATAACAATATTCTTATATTAAATAAAATTGTTTTCTATTTCATTTATTGTATTTATTTAATTATTGAGCATGAGAATTAAAGTGGCTATGATCACTTATGGTAATATAAGTTGGGTACTTGCGTTGAGAAGTACACTGTGACATAACTTATATTTTAATCATAAATAATTTATTCACTACCTATGTCTAAGGGTTGACACCTTGTAGTAGTGTTGTCCAATTCACTATTCGGGTTTGTGATTTCTCCTTATCATAGAAATAGTTAAGGTGACATTAATACACTTGAAGTGTATTGAATGGACCACGTGTCGAATTTAATCAGCACGACCGTGCGAAAAATTAAATTTCACTTGACCGCTGTGTATTTCATCTAAATCCCTTGACATAGTCATGTATATCGTTTCGTAATTTTAATGGTTCTTTGATTTATCAATGAGTGAGATCAATTTGATTGGTCAAATATCTCGATGAGTTGGAAACTTGAGTATGAGTGAAGTAGAGAACATGAATTTGTGTCGGGAACCGTCACTATAGAAAAATGGATAGAGTACTTAAATATTTTCTGTTGAACGGTTAAAACCTGAGCTTAGTATTTAGCGACGGCTAAATTTTGATATCTATGATTTGTTCACAGGACCGTTGAAGAAAATGATACTTAAGTTAGTGAGAATAATTAGAGAGGTAAAATGGTCATTTATGCGCGTACCTAATTATCGAATCCTAGACGGGGATAAAATACATATACGGCAAGTTAGGGGAAAGTATTACAGATTTTTTGGCTTTTGTGATCTTATATATTTGGAGAGTTTAGCCTTTTGCCTTTAGTAGAAAAAACAAAGACTAATAATTAGATTGTGTAGTCGAGGGTCAACTAGACATGATCCAATTATTGGAGCTTGGAAAATACATGTCCGATTAGGTTCCTGTGGTAGCTCTATAAAGTAATTGAACTTAAATACGTTAATTATAATAGCTTTGGACTTAATTGTAATTATAATAAAGTTTTATACTTACTTGTAATTACTATAAAATTTGTAAACTTAATTATAATTGTAATTGAAGTTCTATGACTACACATATAATTAAATGTAAACTAATTGCATTTGGACTTTAATTAAAACTCCTATTTGATATTGGATTTATTATTCTACATGAATTGTGACATCTTTTATCTCTATTACTAGAGATTAGATGGACATACAAGCTTNACTTCATTCATTTACAAAAAATTTGAATAAATCTAGATAGTTATTGTATTGGTTGACACGACCATATAAGTGATGTTATACTGTTAACTAACAAGCCTTCCATTTTCTATTTCGATTTATATTATATAAAATTAGTGTGCTTGGGATTCCCTGATGATTAAATAAATCAAGATTTTATACCATGACTGCAATTTTAGAGGGACGGGAAAGTGAAAGCTTGTTGGGTTGCTTCTGTAACTGGATAACCAGCACCGAAAACCGTCTTTACATTGATGGTATTCCTGGATCTATACTTGAAACAATATTATCTCAGGTGCCATTATTCATACTTTTGCAGCTATAGGTTTGAACTTTTACCCAATTAGGGAAGCGGCATCCGTTGATGAATAACCCAATAGTGGTCCTTATGAACTAATTGTTCTACACTTCTTACTTAGCTTGTTACATGGGTCGTGATTGGGAGCTTAGTTTTCTGTCTGGGTATGCAACCTTGGATTGCTGTTGCATATTCAGCTCATGTTGCATCTGCTACTGCTATTGTCTTGATCTACCCAATTGGTTAAGGAAGTTTTCTAATGGTATGCCTCTAGGAATTTGTGGTACTTTCAACTTCATGATTGTATTCCAAGCTGAGCACAACATCCTTATGCACCCATTTCACATGTTAGGCAGAGCTGGTGTATTCGGCAGCTCCCTATTCAGCGTAATGCATGGTTCCTTGGTAACTGCTAGTTTGATCACGAAAACCACAAAAAATGAATCTGTTTGACGCTAGGATGCATATCCCTTCTCTCCTTCTTCACACTTCGGAATGCACCGTTCTTATAGAGATAAACGCCCTTTCACATCTTCTTAACCCAAAATGGAATGGCTGGGGAGGGGAGAGGAGAGGAGAGGAAATGTTCCTTTTTTAGGTTAAAATTTGAGCTCATTGTTTAATGACGGTTAAACTTCGACATCTGTAATTTTTTCACGGGATCATTAAAGAAAATTATACTCAAGTTAGTGAGAATAATTAAAAGGGCAAAAATGGTCATATATGCTCATACCTAATTATCGAACCTCGAACAAAGATAAAATACATATATGGCAGGTCAAAGAAAAGTATTAAAAATTTATTGGCTTCTATGATTTTATAAATTCCAAGAATGCAGTCTTTTGCCTAAAATGAAAAAAACAAAGTCTAATAATTAGATTGAGTGGTCTATGGTCGACTAGACATGATCTAATTATTGGAGCTTGGATAATATATGTCCGATCAGATCTTTGGGGTAGTTCTATAAAATATTGGGATTTAATTATGGTAATTATAATAGTTTTGGACTTGATCGTAATTATAATAAAGTTTTATACTTAATTATAATTATTATGAAATTTGTAAACTTAATTATAATTGAAATTGAAATTACAAGACTACACATATAATTAAATGTAAACAAATTGGATGTTGACTTTAATTAAAACTTCTTCTTGGATTTTAATTAAGACTTCTTTTTGAAATTGGAATTATTATTGTGTATGGATTTGAACATCTTTATCTTTATAAATAGAGACTAGATAGATATAGAAATCCTACAATAATCATAATACATAATTTCATAGTGTTCAAATTTGGAGAGAGAAAATAATTATTTTCTTACTTCATTCAGTTGTCCAATCCAAAAATTAGTCTCTTGATTTAATTAAAAAAAAGTGCACACCCATCGATATAATCTTTGAAGAATATCATAGAAGAGTTGGAGGTTTGAAGTATCAAATTCTTGTAATTAAAAGTTGGAAGCTCGTGATTCAGAAATAATTTAAGAATTGACAATCGAATTTAAGTAAAGATTCAAATTCGTTATTCTAGATATAATATATACGTGAACATCTTAGCAATCTTATTTCTTGAATTAAAGAAAACTTCTAATTTTCGGGTAATTCGAGTTGTAATTTGTTATATCGGGTTGGATTACGACACTATCATCTTGATTTAATTTTCTTTTCAATTAAATTCAAAATTGTGAGCTTACAGGATATAGGATTTATGTAATTTTTAATTCTTGTAATTGTTAAATCTTGTAAATTGATTGAAAATTGAAAACCTAGAAGACATGAGGAAGGATATCAAGAAATTGCTAGAAAAAAATGTAGGCAGTTTTTGACAAAAATTGTCTATCGTGCAGACAATTTTTGGTCTACATGTGGACCTGAATGCACGTGTGTCACGTGGATTCGAGTTGACTTTTGGTCCGGGTTTGTTTTTACAAATCAAATCTAATCTCGATAAGTCGAATTCAAAATTATTTTTTACAGGTACGATGGAGGAATCTTATTACTGCTTGGATTGCTACTGTTGGATTCTTACAATTTTTTGGACTGAAGATTTAGATTAATAATGGACTTTCAATTTGATTTTGTTTTGTTTTGTTTTGCAATCATTTGTTTTTCCAAAACATTTATACTCGCGGTCTAAGGTTTTGAAATAAATTTAAATTGAATAGTTTGACTATTAATATATACTAGAAATACCTTCTGAAGTAATAGTCATTGGTTGAATAAGATTCGGAAAGGTGTTTAGAGTAGTCATTGGTTGAATAAAATTCCGAAAGGTGCTTCTCTAATATGAAATTTAGAATAAGATTTTTAATCAAGACAAATTCTATTTTTAAATAGACGCCTTCATTGAAATATAAACATCTGATTGTTTATATTTAATTTCTTACTTAGAGCCTTGGGCAGCTCTAATAATAGTTTTTCTCAAAATATTAGTAGGGAATAAGTCCTTTGATGCAATTAAAATATTCACCACTATCAACAAGAACAATTACTTTTATCACATGATCGATCAATGACTATATATCATTTTTGGTTTGTAATTATTATATATAAATTTATCTTAATCTTCCATAAGTTTAAGGGTATCAATAATTTTTTCTTCATAGTTATCGCTCTCTTCTTCATAATATATCTGGTGAAAGAGTTGTTGTATATCGAACAAACGAAAAACAAAGCTTAATCCGCAGGAGCGTGACTAAACAATATAACAATATGATAGGAAATGTAGTATGAAAATTACAAATGAAAACAAAGGACAGCAAAGAAATAAAGAAGAAGAACAATTCGAAGCAAGTGATTTTTACTATTTCTTTAAGATAAAATTGCCCTACAACGATACCCACAGTTCACAGTACTTATCTCCCAAAATACAACGGATTCAACTTGTGCTAAAAGTACTTCAAACTACAAGTTACGGTGAACTTTCGACGGAGTTTCTTTCTACAAAAAAGAAAACGATTTAAAATGAATTCGGAAGTGATTTACAAGAGTTTTAGGTAATGCTCAATGCAAATATGGTATGAAATACCTAATGGACATCCAGGGGTCCTATATATAGAGGATGAGGGGTTGTGAATGAAGTGTCGTGCCCCCAAACTTTGTAACTCTTGCTAAAGGTCGCACCATTCACTGTAGCTAGCCTATCGCCATCACTTCGCTCGAGCGATAAAAATAGTGAGTTCGTCACTAGCCTACCACTCGAGTGACATTCCAACGTCAAGCGAGCGACACAGTTAGGCAAATTTCCAGTAGTTTCCTCTATTTTCTTCCCATCTTTGGATCAAAAAATTCATCAGAAATTGATTTTGAGATTCCAAATGTACCACAACGATCTACTCGATAAGTAGAATAAGTTGGTCTATTTATATTTGTAATCTGAATATCGGATCAAGTCTGAATATTTGGTCGAAGTTGACACAAAAGTTACTTTTCCAAATATTTGGTTTTGATACTTAACCAAATTTTCAATCTTCTAAACCAATTTCCAACACAAACTTACTGAGCACATTGATTAAAAGACCATTCATTTTCAGATAGCCTTACATGAATCTTTCTTCACTTCATTAATCGGAAGAATTAGAATCACTAGAAGAATCAATCAGATTCATAAATCTGAATGACATCAAAATCAGATTCGCTCTCACTTTCAATGAAAATACTTAAAAGTTATTCCTTTAAGCCTTCATCGACAACTAATTTAGTAATTCTTTGTTTAGTTATTTATCAGTTTAGTGGCCTATTCTACCACATTTATAACATACAAGTTTTTTCCTTGATTTTAAAGAAGCCTTTCTCCTAAAATCTTTTTGTGAATGTTTCACATATTTTTTTTTTCTTTTTATAGGGATAAAATCTCTCTCTCTCTCTCTCTCTCTCTCTCTCTCTCTCTCTCTCTCTCTCTCTCTCTCTCTCTCTCTCTCTCTCAGAAGATTTGATGAGAATTATGGAGGGCAAGTTAAAAAGGATATGATGCGAATCAATTAAAAGAGAAAATTCGAAACCAATTAGAAAAGTGAAGGAATAAGGAGGTTGTACAAAAATGCACATAACCTTAATTTTCGTCTGTGAATACAATTCGGAAGCATGTATTGAGAATGCACATGTTTTTTTTGATGATGTTGTCCAAACTTTAGGGTTAAATTCCGTTGTTTAGGGGTCTATTTTACCCTTTTTATGTTTTGAGTTATTTTAAGGGTATTTTCATTTTTTCGATATTTCATTCTGAGCTTTCCACTTCTGCCCTCGACGAATATTGTTGAACAACCTTAAATATTTTAGTTTTATTCAGATTTGTTTTACATGTTTTTTAGTAAGTCAAACTCTATTTTATCATATTTATGTAGTTATTTTACAAGTTAATTAGGTTGTTCACCTATATAAAGTTTTATTCAATGTACAAAAGAATTTATTTGAGAGATTCATTGTAAAGTGAGATTTTCATTTTCAATCTTGTTCTTAATTCAACTATCCAGAACTTATCAAAGATTTACAATCTTTTGTCGCATTCAAATATTCTGGCCTTGGTTATTGATTCAAGAAATCATTGGGTCAAGGTTCTTCATTTGATTTAGATTTCTTGGAGTTCGTATCATCTTTTGTGGGTTCCAGGGTACATTCTGCAACGGTCACACGAAGATTCAACTTTAGGCTTACTATAATCATTTGATCACAAAAGTCTCCTAATTCAAGCTTTTGGCATTGTTTTTCAATTTGATCTTTTAGCTTGATATCATTACAGAGGTATAATCCTTCACCAAAACAAACTTGTATGATTTCACCATTCGTCATTTCTTCAAGATTTCTAATGTCATCATTTAATTTTAGCCTAACTTTTTCAGCAAATAGTTATAGGTAATCCTAAAATAAATTTTTCTTTCTAGAATTCAGTATTGCAGCCATTAACATTCATTACTCTTGAAAGGAATACATCTTTATACCATCTAAAAAGAGAAAGTGTTTTATACCTTAATTCAAAATCAAACTACTATATTTTTCAACATAATGATGGATAATAATTGAGATGAGTACATGTATTGCATCTTTTTGGCTAACTTGTTCTGTTTTTAGAATATTTCCTTCATTCCTAGTTACTAGAGTAATCTTGGTAGAAAAAAAAATTCATTCTTTCGATTTTTTGTGAGTTAATTATCCCACCAACTTTTCGGCTGACACGTAAAATCAACAATAAAACAATTAGCCTATTTTCTAGGTCAATCAGTA
This sequence comes from Fraxinus quadrangulata, assembly GCA_903798255.1. NCBI lineage: Eukaryota > Viridiplantae > Streptophyta > Magnoliopsida > Lamiales > Oleaceae > Fraxinus > Fraxinus quadrangulata. The sequence goes on from CAIGRB010010590.1 coordinate 16,028, forward strand.
GTTTCATTAGATAGGATTTGATCATATACATGCATTTTCTGCATAAAATCAATTTTGCTATATTAAGACATTGCGTCTATATTCCATTCATAAATGGTACTATAATTTATCAATATGAAATCTGTCTTCCACTTCTTCATAAAGAAGATCTTGTGGAGAAGGTCTATGAGAATAGTTATAAGTAGGTTTATTTTTAATCTTTTGAAGTTTTTTATTTTTACCTCGAGTATTAACTTGACGACTTTCATTTCCAAAAACATATTTTCAATGTTTTAACATCTTTTTCAAAGACATTACCCATGTCCAGGAGAATTTTCTTCTGAAACTTCAAAATTCTCATTCTCATTTGAAAAAATTTTAAAATTAGAATCATTTTTAGTAATAAGATTTTCTTGGGTGTTTTTTTCTTTCCTCTTTTCAGAATCATCTATCTTTATTAGTTTAAATAAAGCATAGATTAACTCTCCATTTCGGGATTTTAATGTTCCGGGTTCTAGAGAAATAACCCTTGACAATAATTGGTTGGATGTTTCTCTAGATGTCAAAGGATTTGAAAGATTTAAAGTTTTTTCAATTCTTGTTTAGAAATGGAGTTTTCAATTCTAATAAGTTTACCAATTTGATGTAAACTAATGTAAATTTATTTTGTAAAATAAATTTATCAATTTTTGAAAAGGATTTTGCTTCCATAGCGTTTTTGCTTTCCACAAAAATTGTTTTTAAGGGAGCATTAAAAAATTTATGACTTTGACCATCCAGGGATTTCCAAGTCAGTGTCTCTTTATCAAGAACAAAATATGGGGTTCATGTGGTTTTATCAAACCAAACCATTATCAAACCAAACCATTCTTTAAATTATATTATACTGTATTCAACATAAACACCTTTTAGGTTAATGGTAATTTTAGTCATTGGGCTTTAAGGCATTTGTTTGATAGTCAAATTTTGAACTATCATCTTCATCTGAAGTATTTTCTTTTCCTTTTAGAATAAACAAGACAAGGAAATTTGATTCCTAGGAGGAGCAAGTCCTTCAACTTTCCAATTTTTTGGAATAGATGAAATAGAATTTCTACCCGAAGCAAATTTAACTACAACACTTCTGAAGTTTGAATGGATCTATATTCCTTTTAAGAACCTTTGGTAGGTAATTCTATCAAAATTCCATGTATCTGGAGACATGATCCCAATCAGTAATTCTTTTACGGGCTTTTAGTTGTATTAGCTTCTATTAGAAGTGTTTTAAAACTTTTCAAAAAGAGGCCTACTACATATTTTCATTTCAGGTTTGAGTATTTTAAAGTAGACATTGATGTTCTTGTGGTTGATCTATTAATGTATGTGTTGCTTGAATTAATGCATTTCTAAGCATTGAAACTCAAGGATTCTATTTTAGTAACGTAAAGAGGATAATATATTTACAGCATCTCAGGATTTGTGTTGCCAAACCATCAAACTGGATGACATGGACTTCTAACTCATAATATGCCACACTAATTGTGCATTGATTTGAAATGAGAAATTAGTTGTATCATTATCATAAATTTGAAATGAGATTGTATCATATGAGATTATGAGAAATTAGTTCACTGATTTATGTGTTGCACACTTGCACTATTATTTGAAATTTTGAATTATGAATTTTAATTTAGGGTTTAGGGTGATTGAGTTGTCATTTATGATTTGGATTTTGGCCCATTTGCCATTTGGGACTTACGATCTCAATTCTCAATTCAAATAATGTGTACTACATTTTTTTTAATCAATTCAGCTAGAAAAATAAATTGGGCATTTTGCAATTGTAGATTATGGAACGATTTTTTCAACCAAAATGGAAGTACATACATATTTCTTCCAACTCTAGTGGTGCATCTAGTCGTGCCACTGCTTCTAGTCGAGTAGTCTATGTGTTAAATAACACGAAAAAGTCTCGGGCTCAATTCAATTCTGATGATCTTATATCTGATCCAGGGAAATGCCCCTATTGAGAAAGGTCATTGTCGGTTATTACACGACTTTCCAGGAAGATAGATAAGAAGTGATAACGGGTGTTTTTGGAAAGAATATTTTGCTGAATTTGATTGATTGGAGTACAGTATAGAAAAGGATGCGGCGTATTGTTTGTATTACTACTTTTTCAAACCGGATAGAGGGGGTCAAGGGAGTGGGTGGGCATATATTCACTAAGACCGACTTTAGGGATTGGAAGCACAAAAAGACATTGAAAGATCATGTCGATCTCTTTGATAGTGCTCATCATCAAGCTTTCGCAAAGTTTACCAACTTGATAAATCAAAAGCAAAGTATCTCCTACGTTATTTCTAGCCAAAGTAGTGGTCAACAAAAAAAAATTATAGGACGAGATTGATTGCGATGCTAGATTGTACTAGATTCCTCTTGGTGCAAGGATTGGCATTTCTTGGTATAGTATTATTCATAATGCTCCTACAAATGACCAAATGACTTCACCAAAGATCTAGAAGGACTTGGTTAATTATTGTGTCGTAGAGACAGCAAGGGCTATTACCAATGAGATGAGTGATTGTTTGTTTTCAATTTTGGTTGATGAGGCTCGTGATAATTCTAAAAAAGAACAAATGGCAGTTGTTTTGAGGTTTGTTGACCAAAGTGGGCACGATACGTAAAGGAACATTGTTTGAGCCATCACCCATGTCACTGATACTTGTGCGCAATCACTGAAGGATGCCATTGACGCAATGTTTTCTACGCATAGGTTGAGCATATCTAGCCTGAAAGGTGAAGGTTATGATGGAGTAAGCAATATGTCAGGTGAGTTCAATGGCTTAAAAACTTTAATTTTAAGAGAGAATCCATATGCTATGTATGGTGCTTTGCTCACCAACTTTAGTTAGCAGTTGTTTTTGTGGCACGTAGGAATAATATGCTTGGTGATTTATTTAACATGCTTGCTATTATTGTGAATTTGGTTGGTGCATCATGTAAGCATGTATAGATGCTTTTCGAACAACTTACCATGCTGATATTTTGGAGAAGCTTAATATTGTGGAACTTTGTGGTAGGAGTGGTAAGTTTTAATAAATGAGTTTGGCATGCCCATGTGATACTAGATGGGGCTCACACCTACTGATAATTATTTGTGTTATTAATATGTTTAATACTATCATAGATGT
>CAIGRB010010590.1:25009-50495 GCA_903798255.1 Fraxinus quadrangulata
TAATATTATTTAATAAAATATTAATAAAAAATCTCGCTCTTATAATCGTTGATTGTCGACGTTGAACGTTCAACGTCCGCCCTGGCTGAACATCAATGCTGGGTCCGCCCCTGGGTGGAGGAAGAGAATCCGGGAAGACATGTGCACGCATTACTTTAAGCCCATTGCATGTGCAACACTTAATTTTTCAAGACCCGAGGCTGAAGATGATCAACCATGTACCCGCAATACAAGGTACCATGCGCATGCATGGTTATCCAAATGGGAAACACGATTAGTTTCCTAGTTTGATTTGGATCTATTTGTTAAATTCATATTTTCCTTTTTTTTTTTTTTAATTCTGCCTATATAAGGCTTTATTATGGTGTAAACATTCAACTTTTGATTTGTGTAAATTAAATAAAGAAAAGATTCAGTTTTCTTTTTGTTCTTCAAACTATCAAGAACTTTCAAAGATTTCCATCTTTATGGCGTTCAACCCTAAAACCTCGGTTCTTGATTCAATAACTCATTGGATCAAGCTTCTTCGATGTGTTTTTAGCTTTCTTAGTGTGTGTATATCAAATCTTGTTGTGGTTACAATGTCATCTTTTAAGGGTTCGCATCTAGAATCCAAATGCACCAAAAAGAATATATACTAAAATGCATATAATGCACCAAAAACGCATAAAAATTTATGTATCGAACCAAAATTTAACCAGTGTACAAACTGTACAAAAATCCACTAGCATACGTCAAAACGTATTAATCTGCTCGAATTGTAATAAAACATGCCACACATATAAATCCACGCGAAATGAACCAAAACACGTCAAAATGTACCAAGCAATCAGAAATGTACACAATCGCGCCAAAATGTGTGAAAAAGCAAGAAAAATGTACAAAAACCATCCAAAAATACAAAGACGGCTTGCCAATTACAAATAATTGTGCCAAAACATATCAAAGTGCACGAAATGTACTAGAATGTATGAAATGTTCAAAAAGATGTACCAAACTACGCAAACTCATCATAACTCCCCGAAAGCTGCCAAAATAAGCAAAATTTATTGATATGCAAAAATGTACCAAATTACTCTAAAAGTAATAGAAAGCGCCATATTGTACCAAAAAAAGTGTGTGTACAAAACTGATTCTAAAAAGTGCAAAATTGTACCAAAGTGTAAATATACAAAAAAAAAAAAGGCTAAAGTGGACCTTAACGCGAGAAAATATACTTAACACAAAATGTTCCAAAACACGGCAAATTGAACCAAAGTGCATAGTGTACAAAAATACGCAAAAATCAAGATACTCGAAAAGTACCAAAACACTCCAAAATATAAACAAATGTTTGCAAAATGTGAAAAAAAAAAAAAAAAAAAGCTCCAAGGCACACTCAAACCATGGGAAATGTACCAAAAAAAAGGTTAAAAAAGCTACAAACAAAATACCAAACGTACCAAATCAAGCCAAAATATACTGAAGTGCATACCCCTCTTGAGCAAATCAATAGAGGTCAACTTATGAACCATCTCTAACTCATTTTAGGTGGTACAAAGACATTTATTTCTTTGGTATACCAAAGAGAAGATGCTTATAGCAACTTTTGGAAAGAAACATTTCTTTCGGGACTTCCTAAGCTGTTTGCTGAAAGAGTGAGCAATATAATTATTTCTCAAAAGCACATGCATGAAATATTGTAAAACGTACAAAACTTTTTTGATCGCACCATAAGTTACCAAAGTACGTAAAATTGTACGAAAACATGCCAAAATATATCGACCGCTCGATATGTTCCAAAATACGCCAAGATGTATCAATCCACACGAAATGTACCAAAACACATCAAAATGTACAAGACAATGTGAAATGTACAAAATCATGCCAAAATGTACAAAAATACAAGAAATATACCAGACCAAGCCTAAATATACAAAGATACACCAATTACACCAAAACGTGTAAAAATCCGCCAAAATGCGTAAAATGTACCCAGTTGTGTGAATTGTACTTCACCAAATGCATCAAACCACTCCCAAATGTTCTTAAGTTTACCAAATGTTTTGACATACACCAAAAATTGCCTGACTAATCAAATTTACCATAACACCAGAAAAAGTACAAAAATGCGCAACATGTACCAAAACATGATTGAAAGAACCAAAACAAGCCAAAATGTACCAAAATGCTTAAAATGTAATAGAAAGTTCCAAAATATACAAAAGTGCTCGAACCATTTTGAAACACGTCAAAATATACCAAAGCACAAAAAAACACTAATATGTCCCATTATATGTGATGTGAATGCTTGAAAAATGAACCTTGGAATGTAATAGAAAATGCCACAATGTACAAAAGTGCTCGAACCGTTCTAAAATGCGACAAAATATACCAAAGCACACAAAATGCACTAGCGTGCTCCATTATACGTGATGTGAACCCTTCAAGGATGAACCTCGGAACTCAAAACAAGATTTGATATATGCATCCCAAGAAATTTACCGAAATGTGCGAAAGTGACAAAAATGCAAGAGATTTACCAAAACTCTCCACAATGCATCAAAATGTGCGAGATATACCACAACAATCCAAGATATAGGGAGATATGCCAAATACACCAAAAGATGCCAAAAATATACCGAAGTGCATGAAATACAACAAATGACCATACTGTGTGAATTGCACTCAAAATGCCTAAATGTATCCAAAAGTGCTAAATGTGCCAAAGTGCACGAAATGTACAAAATATACCAAAAATTACCAAACTTCTAGAAATTTAAAAAATCCTCTGAAATAAACCAAACTACGTGAAACGTACAAAATACCCTAAAATATAGAAAAATGTGCCAATTAGAATCATGATACAGGAAATATACCAAAATGTCCCAAAATGTTTGAATCATACCAAAATTACCAAAATGTGCAATATTGTACAATAATGTACCAAAATATATCAAGCCACTTGAGCATGAAATGTTCTGAAATGCACGAAAACTTACCATAACTCCAAAAGGTACCAAAATTTCAAAATGTACCAAAATCAAGAGAAAACAAACCAAAACATGCCTAAACGTACCAAACTACTCGGTAGTGCCAAAATGTACATCAAGTGCTCGAAATGTAGAAAAGCGTAAAATACTCTAAAATGCGTCGGTATGTACTAATTTGCATGAAATGTTATAGAAAGTACAAAAATGTACCAAACTATGTTAAAGTATCAAAATGTACCAAAATATACGAAGATGCATGAAATATATCGAAAAAGCCAAAAGTCCACAAAATGTACAAATACACTACAAAATGTTCAAAAATGCGCGAAAAGTACCAAGAAGTGTAAAAATTTGCCTATGTATATGAAATGTACAAAAAATGACAAAAAAGTGTACCAAACTTCGCTAAATGTATATGATATGTATTCAACTAGGTGAAATGTACAAAATGAATCAAAATATACCAAAATGCACCAATATAATTCATATTGGCTCGTATCGGGGTGTTTGGATAATGATTGGTTAAGTGATTGTAGTCTTGAAACAATTGCAATTATTATCAGCAAGGTTATTATACTTTTGATTAGGTTTGATCAAGATTATTCTAAACCCTAGATAAGACTTTAACATATTTGGGACCTAAGACATGAAGTGAGACAATCACAACGTAATAACATAAGGTTCGTGTGAAGTTATAAATTGATGAGAACCGTGGAGGGTAAGCTAGTAAGGATCCTTTATGATTCGAATAAATTAGAGAGAAAATCCTAAACCAATTAGAAAAATGAAGGAATGAGGATGTACAAAAACGCCCATAACTTTTAGCGATTGTCGAATTTTCATATGTGAGTACAATTCGAAAGCCTTTTCAATTATGAATATGTTTGACGGATGACGTTGTCAAAGTTTGAGGTCAAGTTTATAACTCTGATTTTGGATTTTTTGGGGTTGTATCAAATCTTGTATGGATTTCAAGTACATCAAGCAACGGGGTTCACAATAGTTAGCATTAGAGCTTTGGCTCTAAAATCATGTTTTCGTTCTTTACTTTCTTTTGTTTCCAGTTCCAATTCTTCTTGTGTCTTCTTTGTTGAGTCTTCATCACATTATTTGAGTCATTCACATCAAAAAATCACACCAAGAACATTCAAATAATTGTTTAGTGCATTAACCCTAGTGCACCAACACAATTGTTTTTCGGTTTCTTGCCTTGTGTTCAATCTTCTCTATTAAATTTGCATAAAAAACTAAATTAAAAAAATTACAGCAAAAAATAACCCGTTATTTTGAGAGATTAATTATAAAGTGAGATTTTTGCTTTCTATCTTGTTCTTAATTGAACTATCCCAACTTATCAAGATTTCCAATCTTTGTAGCATTCAATCATTCAAGCCTTGGTTCTTGATACAAGAAATCATTAGGTCAAGGTTCTTAATATAATTTTAGCTTTCTTCGAGTTCTATCAAATCTTGTGTGGGTTTCAGGGTATATCTTGCAATGGAGTGCACATCGTAAATATTGAATTGCAAATTATTGAAGTTGGTCAAGAATCGAGTGTTAATCGGGTAAGGAATCAAATGAACGGTTAAGGAAATAGCCCTATAAAATAATCTGGATCTTATGAAAATTGAATTAGATTGTAGACACATTAAATTAGGCCAAAGACACTTGTTTTTTCTTTAAAAGATAAGAACAAAATGAGATTTTTACTACAAGGAACCAACTAATGCCTGTGAATTTGTCTTTTTAATAATCACTTTCTTCACCCCTAATCATTTCTCACGACTCTAACTACTTTAAGACTTATCTATACCTCCTAATGTATAATAACTCCTCGAACTTACACCCAATTTATTCCAAGTGAAAAAGAAAGCAAATGAGCTAAAGAAAAGTAGAAAATAAATTGGAATTGGAATTCTGGGTAGGTGAGTTGACTCACGATTTTGATGTCAATTTTTTATTGCTTTTGAGGGTTTTATAATATCTTGAACTTCTGGACTTGCTTTTAGGGTGTTATTATGGCCAAAAAAAAAGGGGAGAGATAATTTGTTGTAAGAAATTGAGTGAAACCACCAAGGACAGAAAAAGGATAATTGCTGTATTTAGTTATTCAACCTTCGATTTTTGTAGCACTTTGAGTAGAACTTATATTTATCGCTATGAATATATTTATATATAAGTTATAGAATAAATTATAATAGGTTAGAATCTGATTTGTGGCATATTAACGTCTGGAAAGTGAAAAATAGTCATAGCAAGATGCCCGATTTGGTTATTTGTAAATGGGACTGAACTTGAGGCTGAATATCCTATACTTGTGGTAAATGTATGGCATGATTTCCTTTATATACATGTTATGTAAGTGGTAAAAATCTTGAATGATGTGGTTAAGGGTGCGAAAAGAGGTAGGAAAATGAATCGGGCAGTGATAAAAACCCAAAAACAGATTCTGTCCAATTTGATAGTTTACTTTCAACCTTTACATGTTCAGTAATCAGCTCTAAAGCTTGGAGAATTGATTTGAATCAGGGTTCGGTCGTTAATTGATGTGAACCCACGTAGTAATAGTAGTTCTGAAACTCACAAAAGATTGAATTACAACTCAAGAAAGCTAAAATCCCAGTTTGAAGATTGACCCAATAATTTATTGAATCAAGAAACTAAAGTTATGGAAGAATTTGACCTTAATTGCAAAAACTATGAATCTTGCTATGAATTTGTTGAAGACACAAGATGAAATCCTTAATAAATTCGAAATTGAGTTTAATGAAGAACAAGAAAGCAACCTTGTTTTGCTTGTTTCAATTGAAGACTCGGCCCACATAGCCTGAACAAGTAATCACATGGCTTCCTTGATCTTCTTTGCTCGCGATCTCATCATTGATCCTTCTTCCACAATCAACGGATCCTTACTAGCCTTCGTCCCATAGTTCTTATCATTAATTATACAATTAGATGATGCTTACATTCGTGGTAATTGAAAAGAAAAAAAAAAAGGTGGTTTACTTGAAATTCTAATGTTTACCAAAGTATCAAATTGAGGATCATGTTTGATATTAGATTGTAATACACATTGCTTACCAACTTTAAGTCGAAAAGTCTACACATTGTAGAGAGCACACACAAACAAAGATGAAAGGTAAGTAAAAATTCATTTGCAACTACGATGCAAGAATAACTAATATGTTGAAATATTATCTATAGATCATTGCCATTACATTTATATAACTAGGATAATGAGTTTATTGTATATCATCTTTGGTCACGATAATTGAGTTTGTGTTTTCGAAACACAATGACATCTATTTTAATTGAATACACCATTCATGGGTATTTTCACATGCATGCACGACATATGTTCATAGTTGAAAATATAGCATGCACGACATGATTTAAAAATTGAATTTATGTTACAATATTAGAGCACTGCTCTTATATTTGTTGGCATTGCAAGTGAGAAACTTCTAAGGTGACTATAGGGGAAGATAGGGGATGTGCCTTTGGTATTCATGAGACGGTAGTCAACTTGACTGTACATGTATGATATTATGAATATTTGCATCAAGGGTGATATACTTGGGTCATCATAGGGACAGTTAGTGAATAATGATTATTGATGTGGATATTGCGCAGACCTCTTTCCGGTACATAATAAGTGATTCAGTGGCCCAATGATAAGAAAAAGATATCAAATAAATTATTTCGAGCTTACTTTGATAAATATTTGAATATGATGCATTTTTAGCATGGTGTCCCATACTCATTGCATGCATAATTTTTATTATTGGACTTTAGCTTATGTTCTTACTTTATAGGTGAATATGGAACTTCATAGAAGACATGGCTGGATGTGAAACTCTTATAGGATTCCAAGGATCGATGTACATGGATGATGACCTACTAGTTTATTTTGGGGCTTGTTCTTTTGATTTTACAATCTCTTGTACTATATTTTGGATCATGTATTGAGTATATATGTCTTACAAAATACTACAGCAAATACTTTTGCAACCTAAGTAATTGTGTTTGAATGTGTATATAATTTTTTGTCCTGACATTCTACATGAACGTTACAGGTGATCACATGCAGAGATTTTAAAGTGAGTATATCCATCCCAAGTTACTATTTCAAGATATAAACACAAAAGATCAAGTCATTAATTTCTACTTTTATACATGTGTGTATAGTTGTTTATATAAAGGGGGTGTGCTAGAGACTGGAATCAGAGCACATGTTTGTGATTCTATAAGCATCCATGTACATGATGATCTTGGCGTACGAAAGAGCACAGCTACGCCAGTAAGTTTTATATTGTTGCAAACGGGTATTGTAGTCTTGGTGAGAACCAGATGTGAAAGCAGTGGTAGAGATAGAACCCTAAGGCAAGAATCACGTATACCAGATAATAACAAGATATTATGGATAGACTTACTAAATTGGTTGAACGCCAATCACAACAAATTTTGCAATTAATGCAACAAAAAGAAATGGGAGAACAACAAATGGATAGATTTCTACAACCACAACAAAGAGTTGAACAGTTTGAGACAGTTAGGGAAAGATTAAGAAAACTAAACCTTCAATAATTGAGGATACATTAGATTCTATAGTAGTTGAGAACTTTGGAGAACATGTTTGAATATAGTAGAATTTCAGAAGTAGAGAAAGTGTTATGTTCATTCTTCATGTTTTGATGTGTACTGTAGTATTTGATTAAGCATCTAAAAATAAATCACAAGCATCTAAAAATAAATCAGAGCATGCTCAGGTAATCTGAGAAAGTGTTATGTACCAAGGAAAGAACAACCAAAGTGGATCAAATTAAGCATCTAAAAATAAATCAGGGTAAAGCTTCAACATCACAAGCATCTTTCCCTAGATATGGTGGACAACATTAGAGCACGTCCTACGAAGATTAGGACATGTTATATTTGTGGAAAGGTTAATCTTGCTAGATCATGCTCAGGTAATCTAAATCCTACATAACAGAAAAAAGTGTCAGCTAGAGAGTTTACTATTATTAGAACATATGAGATAAATCTATCGGTTGTAACAAGTAATTTTTCTATCTTTGTCATTCCATTATTTGTAGTATTTGATTCTAGGGCTACACATTCCTTTGTATCTACTAAGCATGCAAGGAGGTCAGGTAGGAATTTGATTATTCGCATCTGGAGATGTACAACAAAGTAATCTGATTTTAAGAGAGCTTGTATAAAAATCAGGAACTCTATGTTGATTTAATGGTATTGAACATGAAAGATTGTGGCATAATTTTGGGTATGAATTGGTTTATCAAAATATCAAGCTACTAACAAGCTACTATAGATTGTAAGAAGTCAATGACCTTTTCAACCTTTGGGAGATGAACCATTTATATTAATTGGGATTGGAAAGGGTTTCAAATTTTCGATTATATGCACCAGTATTGTTTGTTTAAAAAAAGGATGGCACAATGAGACTATGTAGAGATTATCAAGAGTTGAACAAGATAACAATAAAAAACAAATACCCATTGTCGCGAATTGATGACTTGTTTGCTCAACTTCAGGGGGGCATCTATGTTCTCGAAGATTGATTTGCGATCTAAGTCCATCAACTAAAGATAAAGGAAGAGGATGTTTCTAAGCTGGTATTTAGTATAAGATATGGTCATTTATGAAATTTTTGTGATGCCATTTGGGTTGACAAATGACCCAGCATCTTTTATGGATTTGATGAATTGGGTATTTAAGGATTTCCTTAATAAGTTTGCCATTGTACTTATTGATGATATTCTTATCTATTCTCGTACTAGAAAAGAGCATAACTAAGCATCTGAGAATAGTATTATAAAGGATAGTAGTTATATGCCAAATTTAAGAAATGTGAGTTTTAGTAAGACAGTAGTATTTTTGTGACATGTAATATCAGGTGAAAGATATCAGTTGATCCAAGTAGAGGCTATTAATAATTGACCACGACGGATGACCCCTTCAAAAATTTAGAGTTTTATGGTTTTAGCCAGTATTACAATTGATTTGTGGAAAGATTCTCAAAAATACTTTCTTCTTTAGTAAAATTTACTAGAAAGAGTACGAAATTCGAGTGGACAAATGCTTGTGAGCAAAGTTTTCAAAAATTGAAGAAAAAATTGACTTTTCGATTCCATATGGTACCAGAGGTTTTATGGTTTATAGTGATGCTTTTAAGAATGGTTGGAAGTATGTTCGATTGGTTGGGAATACGAAAAGAATTATCCTACACATGTCTTGCTTGCCGTAGTTGTGTTTGTACTTTTAAATATATGGAGACATTCTTTATATGGAGAAAGTGTGAAAATATACACTAATCACAAAAAATTAAAATATTTTTTTTCACACAAAAGGAATTAAATTCATGACAACGAAGATGGCTAGAGTTGGCAAAAGATGACAGTGTTATCAACTATCACCCTGGTAAGCTAATGTTGTAGCTCATGCATTGAGTAGAAAATTGAAACCTAATGTTAAAACTATGACTCTAATTGAAAAATCAGAATTAATGGACTTACAAAAATGTATATTGAAATTTATTACAAAGATCTATGGAGGCTAAAGTTGTAGGAAAACAAGTAGATAATTACTGTTTCCAAGGTAAAGAATTATATACATTCAGGGAGATTTTCAGACTTTTAGATAACAAAAATGGTATTTTACGGTTTAGAAGGCAATTGTATGTACCTGATATAGAAAGGATCCCTAGTGATATTCTATCTGAAGCACATACAACACCATATTCTGTTCACCCCATAACTACTAAAATGTATAGAGACTTGAAATTGCATTATTGGTGGCCAAACATGAAAGGTGATATAGCTAAATATGTGGGACAATGCTTAATATGTCAACAGATAAAGACAAAACATTAAAGACTAGCAGGAACCTTACAACCATTACCTATCCAAAAGTGGAAATGGAAAAGAATTACAATGGACTTGTGGTTAAATTACCAAAATTGCCAAAGGATACGATAATATTTGGATTATTTGTGGATAGATTGACCAAATCAACTCATTTAGTCCCAGTTTGTTCTACGTATTCCATGGGTCGATATGCACAACTTCATGTAGAAAATAGTTATTCTTCATGGTGTGCCACTATCAATTATTGTTTACAAAGATTCTAATTTTTTTATCGCACTTTTGGAAAAGTTTACATAAGGCTTAGGCTATGGGAACACAATTATTTGTTAGCACGGGAGTGATCTTCATCCATGCAAATGGGATATTCTTGGTAAGCTTTGTAACTTTTGTTTTGTGGTTCTCAACATTGAATGAAACTCATGTTGATTCTCTTGTAGGTCGATTGTCGAACACTCCCTCTATGATACTATTTTCAAGTTAATAAAAAGAGATGAAAGGTAAAGGCAAAGGGTTTCAAAAATGATATTATTTCAAGTGTACAGTGTTCCAACTGTTACTTGTGTCTCGACCATCTTTTGACTGCAGCTTATATAGCACCTTGTGTGACCACTTTTGTGATGACATATGGACCTTCCCAAGTTGGAGCCAACTTTCCAGCTCCCGTTACCTTTGTGTTATGAAAAACCCTCCTAAGGATCCAGCCACCAATTTTTAACATTCGAGCATGGATATTTTTGTTGTAATGTTGAGCGACTTGTTATTGGTACGCTGTTATCCGACTTGCAGGTTGTTCAGTAAATTCATCAATTGTGTCGAGCGAGTAATTTAATTTGGTATCATCTCGTTCTTTAGTAGACCATTCATATCTTGCACTTTGAATTCTAACTTTTGTTGGGATGACTGCTTCACTTCCATTTACGAGTGAGAATGGAGTTTCACCAGTGGGGGTTCTTGTCGTTGTGCGGAAGACAAAAGAACACCACGAAGGCGTATGTCCATCATTTTTTCCTCTTTTTAATCTTTGCTTGAACATATTCATGCCATTCTTATTGGATTATTCAACTTGGCTATTTAATTGTGGATATCTTAGTGTTGAAAAGGTTAAATTGATCCATTCTTTATTGAAGTCCTGGAATTTGAAGCTAAATGAACTGTAGCCCATCATCGATGATGATTTTTTTTGGTATTCCAAACCTGCATATTATATGAAGTTTGTCACCTCCCTGTCTTGGATTTAATGAAAAGCCTGAGCCTCGATTCATTTGGAAAAATAATCCGTCAAGGTGAGCAAGTAAATCTGTTGTATGGGATCCGTTGGCAATTTTCCTACAATGTCCGTCACCCACTTCATGAAAGGCCATGTAAGGATATTGAATAACCTAAGTGAATACTTAGCACTGGTTACACTTTCTCACATAGTCCCGCGAATGTGCCCTCATTGTTGGCCTATAGTAGCCGGTGGTCAATGCTCGATTGGTGATGCTTCTTGCTCCCGAATGATTACCTTAGTCTCCTTCATGCTACTCGATAAGGATGTATTTTACCTCTTTAGGTCTATTGGCCAATGGTTGATGCTCGATTGGCAAGGCTTCTTACTCCTGAATCATTCTCTTTTGTGCTACTCGGCAAGGATGTATTTTGCCACTTTCGGAGACATGAACAGAGATAAGGGCCCAAAAAAGATCACTTGTAGAGCTTACAATGGATGATGGAGAATCAAGAAGCCTTTAATCTTCACGCTTCCAACCTGTCATCGAGAAGGATGTTGTGCAATATTCTAAGATTGGAGTCATCTAGGTGCAACCATTTTCACAAGTAGAGACATTCCGCTGTTTGTCCTTCTACAAGGGCGGCCATTGTAGGTAGACTAGCGGAACTGTTTTAGTTTTGATTGTTTGGATTATCAAGTCGAGATTTGCAAGCACAAGGACATGGATGTTGTCTGGCAATGTAGATTATGTCAAAATCTTGGAAGGTTGATTGAAGTTCTTTCAACATTTTGAGGTATGTAGCCATTTTGCTTCCCTTCGAGTTACTCGATCCATCCATCACTAGAGTCCATAATTTTGATGTCGAGCCCTCTGTTACTGCATGAAGTTCTTTCTTGGCTAGGACTTGTTCCTCAGTGGAAAAATTGGTAATAAAGTTAGCAATTACATGTGATTTCATAGCAATCCATGGTTGGTAGGTCAAGTCGTAGTCGCTAGCTCTACTTTCCATTTTTGCAAGTCGACCTAACAGTTTCAGCTTATGAAGGATCTAATGGGAAGGTCAAGAGAACCGTAATGGAATGTACCTAAAAGTACAACCTTAGCTCCTTCTCGTGGTTATGAGGGCAAGCGCTAGCTTTTCCAGGTTGATGTACCGAGACTCAACATCTCTCGTCTTTTGGCTTGGATAGGAGCAGTTGACTTGTCAAATATTTCTTCAACTGAGTCCAACATAATTCCTTGTTTTTTTGGCAATATGCTAAATAAAAAATGGCTCTTCTTCGAATATTTGAATATGAACCAACTGAGTTTTGAAGACTTCAAATGATTGTTTAAGGCACTTGATGCTGTCAGTTTTCTCAAGTGATTTGATAAGCATATCGTTTATGTAGACTTTTGACATTTTTTCCAGCATTTTGGCAAACATTGAATTAACGAGCTGCTAGTATGTTGCTCTTGTACTTTTGACAATGAATGGCATATTTTTTAGTAGAACGTCCCTCTCTTCGTCACGACAACTCTCTTTTCTTGGTCACTTGGATGCTAATGGATTTGGTTATAGCCTAAGAATGTGTCCTTAAATTTAAACAACTCGTGCTCTGCTGTGGAGTTGACCAGAATGTCAAATAGAGGAAAAAAAGTCATTCTGGCACGCCTTGTTGAGATTTGTGAAGCCTATGCAGATCAGCCACTTACCATTTTTCTTTCAGACGATGATGATGTTGAGTAGCTAAATCTAGATATTTGACTTCGCATAATGAGTGATGTCGATGAGCTTTTGTACTTCATCATTGATGATCTCGTCTCTCTTAAGAGCTAACTTGCATCTCTTTTGTCTGATTGGTTGATAGTCAGGATCAGACCTGTAACTTGTAGGTTATTCTCAAAGGATAGATACATGTTATGTCAACTAGGGCGATTGAGTGGACATTTGTGAGTCTACAAAGTTGTTTGTTGAGCTTTCCTTGATTGGAGTGGAACACCTAGGATTCAATTGACAATGACTTCTATCATGGAAAAACGTTGATGGCATCAGACTTAGCAAAGCTCTTCGTCTCACGGAGTGTTTGTATATTAGTAATACGTGTTTATGACCTGGGTTCTACTTCTTTGGTAGTCAACGACTGTTGGGTAGCACTTCGTCTTCCATGTCTGATTCATGGCCTACCATTACATTGTTAGTAATAACGTCAGATCTTCGAATACTTGGTGTGTCGCGCTTCGGTGTTTTGAGCATCTACATTGCTTTCATTGGAGTATGAAATCGGATGTGACCCTCGACCTTGCCTGATGTTAATGCATAGAGAGTTCCTCGATCATTTGCTTAAGCTCTGCATTTTCTACCTCTAGTTATTGGTTTTTGGCCTCCTGAGTAGTAAATTTAGCGAGCATGGCCACCAGCTATGACGATGATAGGGATTCTGCCATTGTAATTGAAATGTTCATTTTTCGTGGAATGTTTTGTTGTGCCAAGAATCATCGTGCCCTATGGTGGGCATCAAATTGTATATGGTTGAATCTACAATTGATTCGAAAGGTTGGCACTGATGATAGTTACGATCACAATGATAAAATAATGATGATGGCGAAATGATAGGATGATATGAAAGTGTCGATGGACGGAAATGATGATTGTAATATAGAAGGACCTTTGAAGGTGTTGGTTCCTTAGATAGTGGGACACATGGATGCTAGATGAATTAGTCAATCGAGATTCTAGTGGGGTAGTCATTTTGGATTCTCGAAAAACTCAATCAACTTGGATGTAGTAGGCTAAGCCATTTGAAGGAGTGCTATTTTAGTCACGCGGTAAGACTTGGTCTTACTCTTGGCCCATAGCTTCCTTGAAAAAGATGGAGGAAGTTGAACTGACTTGAATATTGAGAAGTTCATCCTTTAGACTCTGTGTAGCATCAAGTGACAAGTTGGACATAAAGCGATATTGATGAGTGGATCAAAGATTGGCGTGAATGTATATACAAGTTTGGGCCACAAAACATTCAATATCTATGAATTAGGTTGAGAGCTCAATCGGCAATTTTGGACCACCACACAAGGATTTCAAAATTTCATTTTGAATTTTGAAAAAGGTAAAAATATTAGATAATATTCTCTTATCGTCATTAATTCCTTTTTATTTCAAAGATGTCAGGAAATTATTGTCCTTGTTTGCTTTACCAAAGCAGTGTCCTTTGATGCAGGAAATTATTCATATTCTTCTTCAATCTTTCTTTTCTTGTCTTTTGAGGAAAATTCACATAATTCTTGTCTGAACTCATTACTTTCACCATCATGATAAAGATGTTGAATCCCCATATCTGCTTCCATAATTTCATTATTCTAGAAATTATCTGAAACATTATCTCTTGAAGATATTAACATTTCTTCTTCTTCTTCTTCTTCTTATGCGAGGCAACATTAATCTTCTTAAATATCATTAAGAGGGTATTTTTTCAGGTTTTCACCCTTGAGGCTTGATTTGACAATTGTGATAACATTTTAGACAGTTGAATCAACCTTTTCTTATCACATGTTTTCAGCAAGCTATTTGTACATTTTGATGTCATCCAACAAATTTTTAATCAATAGTTCATATTCATACTTATTCCACCAAAAAAAGGTAGAAATCATTTTTAGTAACTAAGAGGTTTCACCCGACACGAAGTAGAATTCTCACTTCCATATACAGGGAATGAAATATTCTATAAACATGATTAACAAAATTTTGTTCCAATTAAAAGTTTTATCCTTTATCAAATGATGACGAATTGAGAAAGTTGATAAAAGAGTTTTCCACCCTTTAGGGACAATATTTGTAGATGGGTATCATTTTTTCACCAAACAAGAAACCAAATAAGGGGGGTTTTTTTGGTGACACTTTATCAATGCCGATAATCCATGCGTGGTTCATTTCAAGGGTTTGAGTCTCGAATAATTTGTAAAACAGATTGATACAATTCCAATAAGTAAAATCTATGTTTTAACCTGTACAATTAAGTTCTAATTTTGTTGGGAATTAATTCTCATTCTTTTAGGTTCCATATTTTTAAAATTGAATAATTGCATATGCACTTCCAAACCTTTCAAAAGGTTGCAGGCGTTCCCCTAACCTTTATTTTGTTGAAATCATCACACCAAATTTTTCAAAACATTACAGCTGAAGCCCAAATGGATGGAATCCATCCATATTTCTGTTAGTTGACCCAAATTTTGAGTTTGACCACATTTGTAATATTTTTATAAAGGATAAAATAGTAACTTTCTATTTCCCACATTAAGTAAAATAATTACTTTAAAAAACTAAAAAAGGGAAGTAAATAAAAGAAAAGTAAATATCATAAAAAAAATCAAAATCTCCATAATCACCACCACTGAAAACCTCATTGAAAACTCATCATCGGAAACCCTACAACCACCATCCTAGCTGCCATGCGTACTTTTACAATTAATTAACCTTTTTGTTCCAAGCTCCAAAATTATTTGCTTCTCAATTCCCAACCCATGGAGAACTCAATGTGGACTCAATTGACGATGTGTTTCCTAGCATAGGGGAATCAACAACATCATGGCTAAGGGAACTACCATTCCCATTCCCACCATTCTTCAACGCCACATCCCTTCGACAATGGCTTCACCCCAAAATTATCGTCCAGTTGAAGAATATTACCCGCTATCACCAGAAATATTACTAGCCTTTCCATTCATTGCAACTATTCCGAACCCAAGAAAATCATCGAGACAGACGAGGAATTTCAGAGAAAACTAGTTTGAATCTTTTAATGTTAGAGAATAAATTGATGAATGTTGAGTAGTGGATGAATGTAGAAGCCTAGAATTTCAATTGAACAAAAAGAATTTTGTCTTTGAATCTTAATAAAAAAAATCATAACCTAGTAGATTTTCGATGAGGCGGTGGTGGCGGTGTGTGGTGGTGTCGGTGCTTTTGATTTTGTTTTGGGGTGGGATGGGATAAGTCCATATGGGGATGGGTGAAAAAGATGATATATATTTTTCTTTTCTCTTTTTTATTTATAGTGCGATAAGTAGAAAGTTATTATTTTACCCTTTATAAAAATATGGTCGATTCCATCTATTTGGCTTCAGTTGCAACGTTTTGAAAGGTTTGGGGAATGTTCGGTAATTACCCCTTTAAAATTTGAACTTTCGGAAAAGATTAATGGACCTAATTCATCATTACTTTTATGGTTATAAACCAGTTCAACATGCAGGACCTTTTTAAGCACTTTTCTCTTGCCCTTTTTGGATGAAAAAGTATTTTCTTCAAAATATTTGAAAACCAATGTGAATGTATCAAATTTTAATAATCATTTTCAAGGTAGAACGTGTGTTCATTAAAATATTTATCAATATAAGGAGTTTTTTTTTTCCCGCCTTAGATTGGGTTCTACCCAATAAGTCTTCATTTAAAGATCAGTGTGGAAAAGTTTCATCTCCTTTTGTTTTTGAGGATTCTTCTTTTTTCATTTGTTCTTTTGTACACAACATTTTCATCTAGAGAATGGTGTCACCCTTGTCCCCTTCTTCTACCTCTTCTTACACTAGGAGTTTGTTGTCCACTTTTAGAGAACATGGCTGTTTTCCCTACAAAAATTCACGAGTTAAAAAATCTGAAAGAGAATTTAATTCTCCTTTAATATATTCAATCTTAAAATCAAAGACTGTTAAGGCCGTCTAGCAAAAATTTGTTTGGACACAATATTTTTAACATCTTTTAAAAGACTATCTTTAGCAAATTTGCAATCTACCATAATAAGAAAATTTTTATTTAAGTTAAAATTTTGAAACACAAAGGACAATAGGAAATTTATTTTTTAATTGTTGAATAGTTTTTCTGGGCATTCTTCCATACTCCAGATGTAAATTTGACTAATTATTATTTCAAAGAATGAGGATTTTTCTGTTTTAGAATACCTCAATAACCAAAATCAAAGATATCTATTTCAACAATCTTGTACCAATTAGAATTGGCAAGATTTAAGCAAGAGAGATGTTTGACCTTTTAGAAATAGGTTTCATATCAAAAGCAATATTTTGATTTAAAAAAATAGAATTATAATTTCAGCTTCCCAAAAATAATTTTAATTGAGTTTTTTCTTCAATTTCATCAGGAAAATTTTCAGCAAACTCAATACTCCTATTTGTAGGAATAATACTGTCTTGTTCAATTTTTGGACCAAGAAATCTGATTTTTGTTTGCAATCATTTAATTTTCTTAGCTGATATTATAACCCATTTTTCTGTATGATATGCAAGAAAATATTTAAATGTTTAAAATGTTGATCAATAGTTTTTGAAAAGATCAATTTCTCCTTTTTCCTTCTTCTTTCAGAAGATTCAGCTTCTGGTTTGCTATAAAAATCTGATTATAAAAATCTCCTAACTCACATTTTTTACATTGTTTTTCAATTTGAGCTTTTAGCTTAATATGTCATTTCTTCAAGACTTCTAATGTCATCATTTAATTTTTGCCTAACGATTTCAACAAATAATAAAATTTTCTTTTCAAAGCTCAGTATTACATCCATTAACATTCACGACTCTTGAAAGAAATACATTTTTATACCATCTAAAATGAGAAACTGTATTACACCTTAAAT
Source organism: Fraxinus quadrangulata (assembly GCA_903798255.1). Lineage (NCBI taxonomy): Eukaryota > Viridiplantae > Streptophyta > Magnoliopsida > Lamiales > Oleaceae > Fraxinus > Fraxinus quadrangulata. The sequence goes on from CAIGRB010010590.1 coordinate 42,694, forward strand.
TTAAAAGTAAACTAGTATAGTTTTCACTATACGTTATAGAGTTTCCAATAAAAATGATGAATAATAGTTGAGATGAGTAATCTTTTGTTTTAAGAATATTTCCTTCATTCCTAGTCACTGGAATAATTTTGGTAGAAAAAAGAATTAAGTTCTTTTGATTTCCTATGAGATAATTATCCACCAGCTTTTTAGTTGTCCAATAAAATCAACAATAATACAATCAGCGTGTTTTCTGGGTGAATTCCATTTGATAGTATCTGGGCATACAAACATTTTTTGCGTAAGATTAATTATACCATATTCAGATAATGCATTTATGTTCCATTCATCAATGGTACTATGATTTAGACTATTGGGGAACCTGCCTTCTACTTCTTCATAAAGAAGATCTTGTGTAGAAGGTCTATGATAAAAATTATAAGTAGATTTTGTTTTAACCTTTTGAAGTTACGTTGTCAGTCTACGGTATCGAATCTATTTCCGTCCAGGTTGATTCGAACGCCAACTTTGAAAATCAAACAAAATTTTTATTTTTATCCAAAGTATTAACATGACTGATTTTCATTTTGAAATTATATTTTCAATGGTACTAATATCTTTTTCCAAAACATGATTATCTTCAGAAGATTTTCTTGAAGTTTCAGAATTTTCTATTTCGTTTGAAAGACTTTCGGAATCGAAATTATTTTTAGTAATAACATTTACTTTCCTTCCTNGAAGTTACGTTGTCAGTCTACGGTATCGAATCTATTTCCGTCCAGGTTGATTCGAACGCCTACTTTGAAATTCAAACAAAATTTTTATTTTTTTCCAAAGTATTAACTTGACTGATTTTCATTTTGAAATTATATTTTCAATGGTACTAATATCTTTTTCCAAAACATGATTATCTTCAGAAGATTTTCTTGAAGTTTCAGAATTTTCTATTTCGTTTGAAAGACTTTCGGAATCGAAATTATTTTTAGTAATAACATTTACTTTCCTTCCTTTTTCAGAAGCATCAATTAACTCTTCATTTCTGGATTTCAATGTTCCAAGTTCTAAAGAGATACTGGGTTGACAGTAGCTGGATGGAGAACTTCTCTAGATGGTGAAGGATTTGAAAGATTTAAAGAATTTTTCAATTCTTGTTTACAAATAGAATTCTATTTAGTTGTTTGCCAATTTGATGTATACCGATTTTTGTAAAATTGGTTTGTAGAGTAATTTTATCAATACTTGATTCTTCCCTCTTTGAAAAGGGTTGTGCTTCCATAACATCATTTTTGCTTTCAACAAAAACTGGATTTACAAGTGAATGAAAAGTTCCATGACTTTGGCTATCCATGGCTTTCCAAGTTTGTGTTTCTTTATCAATGTGGAAATCAACTCAAACCACTCTTTTGAAGTATATTATACTGCATAATTGAGCATTTTTATAAAACTTCTCTTTAAAATTCTTTTGAGTTTCTACATCAAAATTAGAGAAAAACCAATCTCTAAATTCTTTATTTTTTGGAAAATAAAACTCTTCATTTATGAAACGTTTTAGTTTTGTGGTAATCTTAGTCATTTGTTAGGTTATGTACCCACATAGTATAGTTTTGCTGATGTAAAAATAACAATATTCTTATATTAAATAAAATTGTTTTCTATTTCATTTATTGTATTTATTTAATTATTGAGCATGAGAATTAAAGTGGCTATGATCACTTATNTTTATTTCATTTATTTTATTTATTTATTATTGAGCATGTGAATTAAAATGCATAACTTGTAATAATATAAGTTGGGTATTTGCATTGAGAAGTACAGTGTGATACAATTTATATTTTGATCATAAATAATTTGTTTCCAACCAATGTATAAAGATTGACACTTTGTACTAGAAGGCTATAGTGTTGACCAACACTATTCGAGTTCGTGATTTGTCCTTTTCACATAAATAATTAAAGGTAACACTAGTACACTTGGAGTGTATTAAACAAACCACGTGTCATGTTTAATTCTATGGCATCACCGTACAAAGAATTATATTTCACTTGTTCGCCGTGTTTTTATCTAAATCTCTTGTCAAATTATGTATATCTTTTCGTAATTTTAATAGTTCTTTGATTCACAAATGGGTGAGATTAAATTGATTGTCAAATATTTCAGTGAGTTGGGAAACTGAGAATGAGGGAAGTAGATAATATAAATTTGTGTCGGGAATCGTTGCCCTTAAAAATGGTTAGAGTTACCTAAATATTTTCTATGGAACGGTTAAAATCTAAGCTCATTGTTTAGCGAGACTAAATTTCAACATTTGTAATTTGTTCACGGGATTGTTAAAGAAAATGATACTTAAGTTAGTGAGAATAATTAGAAGGGTGAAACGATCATTTATGTTCATACCTAATTATCGAACCTCGGACAAAGATAAAATACATAAATAGCAGGTCAAAGAAAAGTATTAAAGATTTATTGGGTTCTGTGATTAAAGGAGGGTACACAATTTCATAGTGTTCAAATTGGAAGAAAGAAAATAATTATTTTCTTACTTCATTCAATTGTCCAATCCAAGAATTAGTCTCTTGATTTAATTAAAAAAAGTGTCCACCCTTCGGTATAATCTTAACTTTGAAAAATATCATAGAAGATTTGGAGATTTGAAGTATCAAGTTCTTATAATTAAAAGTTGGAATCTCGTGATCTAAAAAGTTGAAAGCTCGTGATTCAGAATTAATTCAAGAATTGACAATCGAATTTAGATAAAGATTCAAATTCTTTATTCGTAATATAATATACACGTAAACATCTTAATTACATCTTGATTTAGTTTTCTTTTCAATTAGATTCAAAATTGTGAGCTTTCTTGACATAGAATTTATGTAATTTTTAATTCTTGTAAGTGTGTAAGTGTTAAATCTTGTAAATTGATTGAACATTGAAAATTTAGAAGACATGACGAAGGATATCAAGAAATTACAGCCAAAAAAAAAAAAATTGCAAACGGTTTTTAACAAAAAAATGTCTGTCGTGCAGACAAATTTTGGTTTGCGTGTGGACCTGAATATGTGTGTGTGTGTGTGTGTCGCGTGGATTCAAGTTGACTTTTGGTCTGGGTTTGTTTTTACGAATCAAATCTAATTTGGATAAGTCGAATTCGAAATTATTTTTTACGAGTACGATGGAGGAATCTTATTGCTGCTTGGATTGCTACTATTGAATTCTTAGAGTTTTTGGACTGAAAATTTAGATTAAATATTGGGCTTGAGTTCAATTAGTTTTTAATTTAATTCTTGAGTCTTTTTGGGGCCACAAATAATTATTAATTTATCCTTTCATAAATACTTTAAATTATTGTTTGAAATATTAACGCTGTGATATCGTGACATATTGATTTATTTATGACATCGCTCGTAAAACTATGAATAAGATGTACATCATTGAACACTGATTTTTCCTTGATTAATTTAATTTGGATTAAATTTTTCTAGATGAAAAAATCGTAATAATTGAACTGCACGTTAATTTGATTAATGTGAATATTTGGTAATTATTTAAAATTAAAATTCATTACTTTAAAAAAAAATGAGTGGGAGTAGATGTTTATTTAAATAAAAACATGTGGTCTCCTTTAGTCGATCCATAAGCAAAGTAACACGTTTGCCTCGTACCGGTATTGTAACAGACCCTATAAAAGGGTCGCATTGTTCGAGTTTCTTGACAAAATCTAGACAAAGGTTTTACACTCAAATCAAAATCCACAAACCACATATAGCTGCTCTCATTTATTATTTTGGTGACCAAATAAAACAATATTAGGCTTAATATAGACATTTGTTGTCAGATATAATTGGTCTAGTAGGAGAATTTTAACTTGATCAGTGAACACAGTGACCTTTCCTATAGAGGGGCATGTTGGATCACAAGGAACAAGTTATCGTTGCATTATTGTAGTTAGATAGATCTACATATGCATTCATGCATCATATGCTAAATTATTATTCATTGCTCAATTTTAATTTGCAATAAATAGTTATTTTTCAACAAAATGTCTCTCAACGCATTTTTTGTTATTCTAAAACAAAAACAACTTGTCAGGAATAATTATATGGATTGGAAACATAATTTGATGTTTGTGCTTTTTATCGAAAAATTTATTTTGTGCTCGATGAGGAATGTTTCAAGGAACCTATTGAGACAACAAGCAAGGCCAAGAGGGATGCATATAATAAGTGGATCACAGTTGGTGAGATAACTCGTTGTTACATTTTTGACATCAATGTCAAACGTGTTACAACAAAAGCTTGAAAGTCGAGTAACCTCTTATGACATACTAGAAAGCTTGAAGGGCATGTTTCGACACCAAACTAAGATGGCTTGTTTTGAGGCAGTTCGTATCTTACAAAACATCCGCATGAAACACAGAATGTCTATGAAGGAACATATGTTGACTATGTTTCTCATAGTAAAGATGTATGTAAATGGTTGTAATTGTGGGGGTGGTGGAAGAGGAGGGCCAGCAGCTTTGAAGTTCACACAGGTAAGCAATATTTGAATGTATTGCAGTCAGTGTGGTTGCTGTAATAGTGATGATGGGTGGGGTTTTGATTTAGTTTGGGTTGAGGTGTTAAGAGGTTGGGGAAGATGAACAGTACTTTTTTTTTTTATTTAATTATTTTAATTATGAAATTTGTAAATATATTATTTTGCCCCTCATTTAACATCTCCATTTAAGTTAAGATTGTGATTTCATCGTTAACTAATGACATTATGGATGAAATCAGTGATTTGGACCACAGCTGCACTTAAATATAAAAGTTTGAAATTATGATCGCAAAAATGAAAGGGTAAACTGTAATCTGCATCAAAATGAAAGATTTGGGTATCCGCTGAAATTTTCTCTTTTAATTATTAATTTATTTATTAGTGCTAAAAAACCAAAACTTGTTACTTTACTATATTTAATTTTTCAATTATATATCTTTAGCTTAATAAGATAATCCCTCTATGTATATAAAATGTACTAATTCTTAATTAGACATCTAAATTTGGTTCATAATCTCAGTCTAGATTCTTATAAACATAATTAAGATATCCCACAATTTTAATTATAATAATATTAAGCTATTTGTTTCTATATTGTTTATAAAAATTAGTGTAAATTTATAAATTTAAATGAATTTATAAACCAGTGCTGGTCAGATTACATTAAGCTGTTTGTTTATAAATGTGAACGATCGTATGTTGACTTAGTCACTGCCTAGTCTCCACACACAATCCCTTCACCGTTACTTGTAGGAAACTTCATAGTAAGGTGGATACAATAGCTTTGATCTTATTGAGCAGTAGTCTCCTGAGGATGGCATTGTAAGCCATCGAAGCACGAACTAACTGAAAAGATGTGATTTATGTCACTTGTCATTGAGCTGAGCCCAATGTGAGGGGAAGATTGAGAACTCCTTCTGAGATGATTATTCCACCCCCACCCCCACCCCCCGAATCCTTGGAGTGGGGTTTTCACTGCCTTGAGCAGGTTGCAAAAAATACCCATCTTTGTAAAGGCCTCATGAGACAGTATATTGGCCGCACTCCCTTGTCAACCAAGATTTTTCTTACTTCAAAGTTGGCGATGATGGCAACAATGACTAAGGTATCATCATGAGAAGATGATATGCTTTCCAAGTCCATTGATTCAAAGGCAATGTCTTCCATGTTGTAGAGAGCAGCTGTCTTTGGAGTTGAACTATATCGTCGGGCATATTGTTTACACCCTTTGTTTGAATCTCTCCTCGATTATAATATTGATAGTTCCAGTCGTTGGATGGTTACCTCCCCTAGATTCTGGAATATTTCCTTTGTTGTGGTCATTCCTGGGACGCTCGTCATGCCCAATATACACTTTTACGAATCCCTTTTTAATCAATGCTTCAATCTCCCACTGTAATGTTATGCAATCCTCCGTGGTATGCCCATGATCGTTGTGGTAGTCATAATACTTGCTCTTATTCCTGGTCTCAGGGGAAGATCACAACCTTGGGAGCCACTTAAGCTCTTTCATATCCTTGATCTTCATCAGTATATTGATCCTAGAGGTATTTAGATGAGCAAATGGTCTAGGTGGCATTTTCTATCTCTGCTTACCCTGAGCATGATCTTGTCACGAATTTAGCTCACGTGGCCTCTTATGTTCGGGCTTCTCAGAGGTCGAGCCAGTTTTTATTGTTTTCTCCATGATGATATATTTTTCCTTGGGTAAGGAGCTCAGTCACTGATTTCGATGGGCTTTTAGATAAAGAGATCTTGAAAGCTTCATACCTTATTGCATATATTAAAGCTGAGACATCTGCTATAATATAAAAGTCGAGTATCTGCAGTCTTTCTTTATTGAACATTTTCATATGGTTTCGCAGGGTCACATTTAGCCTCTCGTGGAGTTGCATGAGGGAGGCGATGGTCTTCCTGATGCACTTACTACTTGCGAAGAAAGGAGAGAATTTATTGGTCAGGTTCAAGAATGAGGATATAGAATTGGGCTCTAATGTGGCGAACCAATCCGTGTCGGTATTAATCAAAGTTTCAAGAAAAGCCTTACACATCGCCGAGGTCTAGCGAGACATGTAAGGTCATGACATTCATATATACGTTGAGGTGATTGGTGGGGTCTGTGGTCCCATCGTACTCCTTTTATGTAGGGGAACTTGAACCTTTCCAAGAAGTGGATATGAGAGTAACTCCGACGTAAATGGAGTCTTAGGGGTAAATCCTATTATTTCCTGGGTATTCTGCAGTAGACCTGCTATAATCCCATCTTGTATGATTCGAGCAAGTTCGCCTAAGTGTTAGTAACCAATCTCGAGGTCGAGGCCAACGGAGGTTCACCCGAGGCACTCGATCCACCATTATCATGGATGTCTCGAGTGATCCGAGCTCAAGCATCGGTCATGAAACCTCCTAGTGGTGTCGATGTCAGATGAAAATTTATTTAACTTAGCAATTGAGTCAATGTGTCAACTTGTTGACGGAGTTCTTCGAATGCTCCGGCGGTAATCAATATTAGTTGGGGTCTCATATTTCTGATGATTTTTCTTGGTGAATTGGGGAATCCACAATAGGAGGTGGATTTGGAGTGGATGAGCATGCTGGAGGAAGACCTGAACATGTATTTAACCATGGTTTTTTGTAGAGCTTCTCACAGACGGCGCCAATGATGCTACCAAAAATCTGCACTTGTGAATTCTCAAGCTTGATGATTGATGATGAGCACGAACAAAGCTTTCTGGTACCTAAACAAAGACGTTGATGTGTGTTCTCATCACCCCTCCAATTTTTAAGTTAGAGAGATTAGCTGAATATCCTTGTCCTTAAAAGTTGTAAGATGGGTGTTTTGCACTATAATTGCAGGTCTGATTATAATACAACTATAATATTTATTGAGATAGAGCCCTCCTAGACGTAGGAGTCTTGGATTAAGATGTTTGGATAGGTTTAGAATCCTTGGAGAGTATGTTCCTTTTGTTTAAACAGAAATGTCTTTGAGTTTAAAGGAAAGTACTCGAAGACGTATGGTCGTCACCAAACATCATGAAAGTATGATATTAGTCCTCGAGGTATGTCTTAAAGACCTCATCACTCCCGATGACTTCTTAGCTGAATCATGCTAAACAAGCTTTATATAGTTCTCTAGAGACATATGCTCGATCTATGGAAATAATGATCATATCACTATCCAAAAAACATCATTGGCAAAATATTGTTTAAAATGATCTAAAATATCATGATAAAGAATATATAAATTAGAGATTTAGAAATTAAAAGACTGTTGAAATTCATTTGAC
>CAIGRB010010590.1:50516-68263 GCA_903798255.1 Fraxinus quadrangulata
TTTTTTTTTTTTTTTTTTTTTTTTTTTTTTTGTGTAGAGCTCGAAAGGCTACGTGCCAACAACACACAAAAGATATCACATATTCAAAAGAAATTCAGGAATTTTTTCGTAGGGAATTTCCTTCAAGCTGAATCAATAAAGAATTGTGTTCATGGGTTCAAAGAACGAGAATTTGGGCAGAAATTTTTTCAAGGGGGGAGCAGTTTAGGATTTTGAATTATATATATAGAGGAATTGATTTATAACCCTAACTTGCACTACAATATTCTAGTGTTTGGGTCAAACTGTCTAGACCTGTTAACACGGTCCAAACTGAAAACGGGTACTCCGAATTCTTTTAAATGGGCTCATTGGAGCAAGAATAGTAAAATTTGCTCATTTCATCCCCCAACCTTTGATGACTCTTACTAATTCATTCCCAACCTTCAAAACTGAAAGAAGTGGTTCCGAACATTTATTGACATAGCAAAATTTGGTCCCAGCTTCACGATTTATGTAAGTTGAGCCGTTAAAAGACCACATGACCTAATTCCCCACAATCAAAACAATCACCGACCATCCTACATCATATTCTTTTCAAAATTAGAGGAATATATGTGTCCATGACCTAATTGAAAAATACTATTTGTACCATATAGCCTCTCTCGACCTAATTAATTCCTGTTATTTTAATCGATTTATGTAAATGCTCACCCGTAATTAAATCGTAACAAATTGCTAAGAGAAGCTTCACCAAAATGGGATATCATACCATACTAACAAATCAATACCAAATCATCTAACTGGAACAAAACTAGAGAAAATAGATGGTTCAAAGATAAATGGCTCAATTGACATGCCTGTATTTCCCTTATATCATTGTAAAATTAGTAATATATGTATAATGTATGTAAATATATTAAAAAAATGAGACACAAATATAATGAAATTGTAAAGAGTTAATTTAAAACGAATTTTAGAAGAGAATGGTATACCAATGGATACAAGTATTTGATTGTTCAATCTAGACATTTGTACTACAGTTAGGATTTTGACAAAGAAATAAGTGTACCCATAAAGACTTCTCATTTTCTACCAAAAATGACAAATCCCATGTTTGAGACTAGTCCATGCATTTTAGAAAGAATATGCTTCAGGAAACATTTGACCCAACAAACTGTTCGAGTTTCTATAAACCCGCCCAAACTGTCGGATTGCTCATATGTAATCTGGTCCAAACTGGCATAATGAGCATTTGACCAGGTTTAAGACCGGACCTACCATAGATATACACAACTATGTAGACAAATTTAGGGATAAATAGTCAGTTTCCAGAGGAGGATTAAGAAGAAATACATCTATCTGCTGGTAACATCATAATCATTTTTTTCTTCTTCGTCTTTACTAGTCAACAACATTCATAAAGGATGCGATGAACAAAAAATACAGTCACTATACAATTCATGGTGTAAACAACATATGCATTTAGACCCAGAAATGAAAAGGACAAACTGATCAGGCGAGTTAAACAATCATCCAAGTCAAATGTCGGTACCCAGCCCATTTAGCAGCAAGATGTACACCAATGGCCAATGCAGCACATAGCAGGGGAAGTGGAACATTATTAACTGTTCCAGTGTCTTCCTCTTCCTTTAGAGCCGAAGGGATCTTTGAGTGGTGAAAGATGGCCAATGCCAAATATGAACCCATCACCAATACTCTAACCCAAGGCTCTCCCACAACAGATAAAACAGATGCAACTGGCAATGCAGAAGATACGTAATCTCTCTTCTTGATAAACCTTGCAAAACCAAACAATCCCCAGAAGTAACGTCCAAAAAAATGGCTCAGAGATATAGTTCACTACAGCAGCATAGCCGATTAAGCCAGCTACTGTGAGAATATGGCTGACTATTTACAGAGTCAGGGACGGTGGCTACGGCAATAGCAAGTACAGCAGAAGTCAGTATGATGATTGTTGTCAGCTCTTGAATGGGAGCATATACAATTATGCTGGAATAGAAAGCTCGTACAGTATAGAAAATAGTTTCAATTCCTCGAATTGAGGATGTGATTGGATCCCCAATAAAATGGAATATAAGAGCTAACATAAGTTTTGTAATGTAACCCAAGAATCCAAAAATCGCTGCTGCAGCTTTTCTCCAGTTAGAAAGTTCCCATAAGTTCTCCATGCATAGAGCATGAAAGCCAGAACTGCAGAAAATGTCAAATGATTTAGCATCCACACTCTTATAATTAAAGTTTTTCACAATACAATGACAGCACTCCAACAAGAAAAACAAATAGCTTTAGTATGTACAGTCTAGTGCAAGAAAAACACCTCACAATGATTTGCAACACCATTCTTCAAACCGACATGAAACGGACAAATCAAGCAGTCCAGCGCTCAAGCAAGATAATTGTGAAGTTGTCTCACTTCACAGGCATATTGAGTCATAATTAGACTTTCGGGATTCATATCTTTTTGATAGATGGGAAACTTTAAGACTACGTAAACTGTATGATTTAGAAGAAAATTACCATGTAAGTATTACCAAAGTCCAGAGTAGCTTCCTGTTAACACATATATAACAAAATACAAGACATCTATTGTATAAATCAAAGAAGAGCACCTTACAGTCGTCTCTTTAGTGTTTCGCTTTCCATTGTTTTCGACATTGACACGTGAACCTTTTTAGCAACCATCAATGATAACAAGTTAAGTCTGATTTCCAATAAATTTTCATCCGCTGTATGAATATTTTTCTGTCATCCATTCAATCTAAATTTATTAAAACAACCACTTAAAACACAAATAACTCCTATTTTAATTGAAATCTAAAAATTCAATGAGCATGATTGTCAAATTTTAAACACCAAGCAAAATTATGTCTCATGATAGCTAGTAATAAAGAAAGTCAAAACATTCTGATGGAGATTACAACAAAAATTTGATAGAAGACCTGCTAAATATACACACTCATTCTAGGGTACTAATAATAATAGATTGTGACTTATTTGGATTGATTTATTTGTAAGTTAATTTTTTTCTTCCAGAAAAATTAGTCTTAGGTTAAGAAATTTTCATTGTACTTGTTCCATTTTTTGATATAAAAACCAAAGTCTAATAGGACTATGATGTCTCAGCAATTTAATGATTTGAATGTTAAGTGATATTCTCTCCTACAGTTCTTTTACTGAATTCCAAATTATTCTACTCCATTCTATTTTTGTTCTCTCTCTTCTTTGTCGCTCCTGATCTGCATCAAATGGCACCATTGCCTAGTTGTTACTCTTATTGAAAACTCCTCAAAAGCTACAATTTATGGTGTTTCCTGTTACAAGGGAAAAAAAAATAAAAAATCCTCTTCAGTATTGTTCCTCTGTAAAATTATGTTATCCCTCTTGTCCATCTAACCAAGAAATAAAATTCTGGCAGCATCCCAATAGTGTAGCGACCAGCTTCTATCCCAACTGGCCATTGTAAAGTAGACCTCACTCATAGTCCATGCCAAAACACCATTCAACATAGCGCAACTCAAAATTCAGTCAAAAACAGCAACCATCCCAGTCCCTAACCATTTGACCCATAAAAGTCCAAACCCATTAACCAAAGTCAATTCCAAAAGCATTGTTAAAGCAACCCATTCATAAGTCCAGACAAATGACTCTATTACCCACACCACCATTGTAGTAGACAGACATATCAAAAAATATTGTATCTCCAGGAAGTACATATATCCAAATAAATCCCTCCCTAATCACTGGTCATGCTTGCTTGATTTATGTTATGATATATTGTAATTATGTCCTTGATCAAGTATTTAAAACTTTTCAAGTGGTTGAGGTAATTTTGTGGGCGAAATTTTTTTAGGAGGGGATATTGTAACGCCCTGAAAATTTTAGAATAAAACTTTATTTTTTTTATATAATATATTTTTAATATTTTGAAAAAAAAATGAGGACTAAAATAGAATATGATTTAAATTCCTATCTTATTTGAGACAAATAATTATGTATCGATAGAGTGATAAATATTGATTTTGATAATGATAATATTTTCATCTTTTGTATAGAATTTGATTGCAATCTTAATTTGATAAAGTTTAAAAGTAATCATAATTCTATTATTTGAAATTCAATTCTTATTCAATTTGATAGACACGATTTTCCATTCCAATTATACCATGACTCAACTACTATTTTTTTAACTATAAATAGTGTGTAATTGTCCCACAATTCACCACCAAAGAATTTTACACGACAGTTTTCATATGAAACAACTGTAAATTGCTAGTATATTTTTTTTTCAAAAACTTGTTTGATCAATCGGTACGATACTCTTGTGCAAGTGGTTTATTTCATTATGCTTTTAAATTCAGTAATTTATGCATGAATTGAGAGTAGATTTTCGGATTCTTTATTAAGAGAAGAGATCTTGCTGTAATTTAAGATGAGTTAAGATGGGTGTGTCGCTTGGTCAGTAATATACTCCATAAGAGAATAGTGGTATGAAATATTTATCTTATTGTGATATAATTGTGTATGGAGATTGCACGTATCTTATTGGGTATTTTTTAAATACTCACTGTTACAAAATTTTACATGTTAGTTCGAGTCAATTGGAACAGTGGTGGGATAGTGATGCGGCTGCCAAGAGAAATCGAAGAGATAAAACATTAAGTTTATATTTGTTCAAATACCGTTATTTAAATTGTGATTATGTTTTCATTATGGATATTACAGTTATTTTTATTTAAAGAATATTATTTTATCGTTTCGCAAAAATTGAATTTTTGATAACCCTTCAGTATTTGTGAAATTTTGAGCCGTTACAGTTTGATATCAGAGCAAATGTTTTTTTTTTCGTATAGACATTGTAGTAAAAAAAAAAAATTACTATTCATGTGAATAGTGATTGGTACTGTTCATATTAAATAGTGACCCTGATGTTTTCAGGAAAAAAAAATAGATTTTTCTTTTCTTACATAAATAAATGATATTATTAATTGTTTTAAGTTATTAAATAATAGTTTTTAAACATTACTTCAAATTATGATTGTACATGTTTGTATGTTTAGTTCCAGTCTTCAGGTGGTATTTTAAAATTTATCAATTCGAAAATTCATATTTTAAGAAGTCTCAAATTTTATTTATTGTCGAGTTTTCTTGATTTAAGTATTCGCAAGATTGAAAGGTTTTGTCAAAAGATTTAAACTGTCTAAGAAAATGTTGGGATCTAAGCGGTCTGTTTGTGACCCCCGTCCTCATCTAGAAGTCTTTTGATTGCGCATGATTCAAATTAACAAGACGAAAAATAATATTTCAAAATTTTCCAAAGAATATTCTATTTTCTAGAAACCTTAATTTCGAGAAAATTCTATTTTAAAAATTTCTGAAAAGAAGGGGTATTTTCATAAATTTTGAGACTTTAAAGATAATGTAAAATTTTTAAAGTTTTAAATATACAATGTTATAAAGAAAGCTTGGCACGTTGCGCTCAGTGTTCGACACTCTCCAATCGAACCCAACGTATGAAATGAAACGTCGTTCTTTTATCATGATTATGAGTTTGCTTGATTTATGTTATGATATATTGTAATTATGTCCATGATCAAGTATTTAGAACTTTCAAGTAGTTGAGGTAATTTCGAGGGCGAAATTTTTTAAGGAGAGAAGATTGTATCGTCTTGGAAATTTTAGAATAAAATTTTATTTGTTTTATATAGTATATTTTTAATATTTTGAAAAATTAATGAGGACTAAAATAAATATATTTTAAATTCCTATCTTATTTGAGCCAAATAAATATATATCGATAGAGTGATAAATGTTGATTTTGATAATGATAATATTTTCGTGATTTGGATAGAGTGTGATTGCAATCTTAATTTGATAAAGTTTAAAAGTAATCATAATTCTATTATTTGAAATTCTAATCTTATCCAATTTGATAGACACGATTTTTTATCTCAATTGTACCATGACTCAATCACTATTTATTTACTATAAATAGTGTGCAAATGTCTCAAAATTCACCACAAAAGAATTTTATATAGTGGCTTTCATATAAAGTAGCTATAAATTGCTAGTATATTTTTTATGTAAGTGGTTTGTTTTCTTATCCTTTTATATTCAGTAAATTAGGCATGAATTATCGTGGACCTTCGCGTTCTTTATTAAGAGATAAGAGATCCTGCGGGAAGTTAAGATGACCTAAGATTGGTATATTGCTTGGTCACCGATATATTTCATAAGAAAAGAGTGGTATGAAGTGTTTATCTTATTGTGATATAATTGTATATAAAAATTGCACATATCTTATTGGGTATTTTTAAATACTTACTCTTACAAAATTTTACAAATTAATTCGGATCGTTTGGAACAGTGACGAGATGGTGATCTGACTGCCAAGTGAAATCAAATAGATAAAACATTCAGTTTATATTTTATCCTTTAAATTATTAGTCAGTTTAACTTGTTCAAATACAGTTATTTAAATTGTGATTATGTTTTTATTATGGATATTCCTGTTGTTTTTATTTAAAGAATATTATTTTATCGTTCCGTGAAAATTGAATTTTTGGTAACCCTCCAGTGTTTGTGAAATTTTGGGCTGTTACATTTTGGTATAAGAACAAATGTTTTGTTTTCCTGTAGACATTGTAGTAAAAAAATTTATTGTTCATGTGCACTGTTCATATTAACAGTGACCGCGATATTTTTTAAAAAAAAAAGATTTTTCTTTTCTTTTCTTTTGTTAAATAAATGATATTAATAATTTATTTAAGTTATTAAATAATAGTTTTTAAACATTACTTCAAATTATGATTGTACATGTTTGTATGTTTAGTTCTAGTCTTCATGTGGTATTTTGAAATTTACCAATTAGAAAATTCATATTTTAAGAATTCTCAAATTTTATTTATTGTTGAGTTTTCTTGATTTGAGTATTCACAAGATTGAAAAGTTTTGTTAAAAAAATCAAAACTGTCTAAGAAGAGTTTGGAATTTAAGTGGCCCGCTTGTGACTCCCATCCTTATCTGGAAGTCTTTTGATTCCGCATTATTCAAATTAACAAGACTAAAAACGATATTTCAAAACTTTCCAAATTTAAGAATATTCTATTTTCTAGAAACCTTAATTTCGAGAAAATCCTATTTTAGAAATTTCTGAAAAGAAGGGATATTTTCATAAATTTTAAGAATTTAATGATAATGTAAAAGTTTTAAAGTTTTAAATATACAATGTTATAAAGAATTCTTGGCACGTGACACTCTCCAGTCGACCCCAAGTTATGGAATGAAACGTCGTTCTTTTATCATGATTATGAGTTTGCTTAATTTATGTTATGATATATTATAATTATGTCCATGATCAAGTATTTAGAACTTTTCAAATAGTTGAGGTAATATCGAGGGCGGAATGTTTTTAAGGAGGAGAAATCGTAACGCCCCGAAAATTTTAGAATAAAATTTTATTTGTTTTATATAGTATATTTTAAATATTTTTTTAAAAAATGAGGACTAAAATAAAATATGTCTTAAATTCCTATCTTATTTGAGACAAATAATTATGTATCGATAGAGTGACAAATATTGATTTTGATAATGATAATATTTTCGTGATTTGGATAGAGTTTGATTGCAATCTTAATTTGATAAAGTTTAAAAGTAATCATAATTCTATTATTTGAAACTCATTTCTTATCCAATTTGATAGACAAAATTTTTCATCACAATAGTACCATGACTCAACCACTATTTTTTTTTACTATAAATAGTGTGCAATTGTCCCATAATTCACCACCAAATAATTTTACACGACGTCTTTCATATAAAGCAGCTGTAAATTGCTAGTATATTTTATTCAAAAGCTCGTTTGATCAATCAAGGTAAGATACTCTTGCCCAAGTGGTTTATTGCCTTATGCTTTTAAATTTAGTAATTTATGCATGAATTGCAAGTGGACCTTTGGATTCTTTATTAAGAGATAAGAGATCATGATGGAGTTTAAGATGACCTAAGATGGGTGTGTCGCTTGGTCACCGATATACTCCATAAGAGAATAGTGATATAGAGTTTTTATCTTATTGTGATATAATTGTGTATGAAAGTTGCACATATCTTATTGAGTATTTTTAAATACTAACTGTTACAAAATTTTACAGGTTAGTTCGGGTCGATTGGAACAGTGGCGAGATTGTGATGCGACTGCCAAGAGAAACGAAGAGATAAAACATTAAGTTTATATATTTTCTCTTAAATTATTAGTCAATTTAATTTGTTCAAATACTGTTATTTAAATTGTGATTATGTTTTCATTATGTATATTACAATCATTTTTATTTAAAGAATATTATTTTATCGTTCCGCAAAAATTGAATTTTTGGTAACCCTTTAGTGTTTGTGAAATTTTGGGCCGTTACAGGAAAGGGAAAAAACATTGGAATTTGTGTGAAATTACCGAAAATAGTGAAAGGATATGATATTATTTGGGTTTTTGTGGATAGATTGACCAAATCAGCTCATTTCATTCCCATTTGTTCCACTTATTCCATGGACAGATATGCATAGCTTTATGCACAGGAAATAGTTAGACTTTATGGTGTGCTACTATCTATTATTTTTGATAGAGATTCTAAGTTCTTATCCCTCTTTCAGAAAAGCTTGCATCAGGCTTTGTAAAAATAGTTATCTTTTGGCACAGTTTATCATCCTCAAACCGATGGATAATCATAAAGAACAATACAAATAATGGAAGATATGTTAAAGGGCTCCATATTAGATTTCCATGGCAAGTTGAGTAAATTTTCACCTTTAGTGGAATTTGCAAACAACAACAGTTATCAGGTTACGATTGGAATGGCTTTCTATGAAGCATTATATGGTAGAAAATGTAGGTCTCCAGTTTATTGGGATGAGATTAGAGAAAGAATAATATTAGGCCCATACATGGTTCGTGAAATGACTGAAGTTGTGATACAAATAAGTCACTGGATGCAAACTGCTCAATTATTCATGAAAAGTTATGCATATCAAAGAAGAATAATGTTAATTTATAGTAGAAGATCAAGTATTTTTTAAGGTAGAGCCAATGAAAGGGGTTATGCGTTTTGGAAAGAAAGGAAAATTGAGTCCGAGATACATTGGTCCATTTCCTATTGTAGAGATGATTGGAAATGTTGCCTACAAGCTTGATCTTCCTTCATCAATATCCCAAGTACATAATGTATTTCATGTGAATGTTAAGAAAATACATTGGAAATCCCTCTCATGTGTTGAAGTATGAACCGACACAAATAAAACTAGATTTAACTTAAGAAAAAAAATCGTTATGGATTCTTCAATGAGAAGTAAAGCAACTTCGAAGCAAAAAAATTTCGTTGGTTAAGGTATTGTGGTGGAATCAGTCAATAAAAGAGGCTACCTGGGAAAGAGAAGATGAAATGCAGGTTAAGTATCTTGAACTTTTTGAGTAAGTAAATTTCGAGGATGAAAATTTTATAAGTAGGGGAGATGTAATATCCCAAACTTCACTTTATACACTTGGCCAATATAATTCGTGCATTACATGCTCTATTTACATTGTGAGTTACATTTGTATCAATAGTTTGAAATTTCTTTCTCTTATTATGGTGCATTTTATAATTAAAATTTTAAGATCTCTATATGGTATTATTCTTCGACCTCACCGACCTTGGGTGGTGAGCCTTACATTGAGCTATTGTGGAAATTTAGGTTAATCTAGATGTTGAATATTGATTTGTTAAACAATTGTAATCTTGAAAGTGTTGAAATCATTATCGATAAAGTTACACACTTTTAGTTCAATTGATCATGGTTACCTAAACCCTAAGTAAGTCTTTAACATATTTGGAACATGAGGCATGAAGTGACATGATCACAATGTAATAATATAATGTTCACGGGAAGCCATAAATAGTGAAGTGCAAATTGTTGAAGACGGTTAAGAATCGGGCGCCAATCAGGTAAGGAATAGAATGAACGATGAAGGAATTAACTCTATAAATTATTTTAAGATCTTTCGGCAATTAAATTAGGTTGTAGACACACTAAGATAGGTCAAAGGTATTTGATTTTCTACTGTAATAATGGGTGTAAAATCAGATTTTACTACAAGGAAACACCACATGCTTAGAACACCTCGTGCTTGAGCTACATGTCATTTTAATAGTAACTTTCTTCACTCCTAAACATTACTCCCGACTCATGCCCCTTATATCTACCTACTAAATAAGAGATTAACTCCATCAACTTATCCCCAATTGATTCCAAGCAAAATAGAGCAAAGGACCAAACAGGAAGTGAAAACCAAGAAGCTGGAACTGAATTTCCGAGCAGTGAGTTTAGTACACGGTTTTGAGGTTTGTTTTTATTATTTTGAGGGTCTTTTACCTCCGAACTTGATATTATGTTGGAGTGTTGTTGATGATATTATAATAATAAATGAGGTAATTGATTGCAAGAATTTGAGCGAAACCACCAAGGATAGAAATTGAATAGTTGCTGGATTTCACTTGTTCAACCTTTGGATTTATATAATACTTTGAATGGAACACATATTTACTACTTTGAATTTTGGTATATGAGAGGTATTAATTGTAGAAATGATTTTTAAGATGTTAGAATCTGATTTGTGGCATGCTAATGTAATGTAAACTTAAAAAAGTCAGAGTAAAATGCATAATTTGGTGTTTCGTAAAAGGTATCAAACTTTAGGCTGAAGATAGTACTTATTTTCTAAATTTAGGACATGATTACCTTCACATGCATGTTATAGGTGTGGTAAAAATTTGGAAATGAATGGATGGGGTAAAGCTCCCTTTGGCCCCCATTATTTGATGTTATAATTTTTGGAATAGTCGTTTTTTTGGTTTTTCACTTATGTATAATATTATTTATTGGAGAATGTGTGATTAAAAAGAATATGGAAAAATGTATTAGAAATTTAATGGGGGGCCAAACGGGGGCAAGGGTGCAAAAAGATGCAAGAAATTAAGCCCAGCACGAATAAAAAACTGAAAGGCAGATTCTGTCCATTTCCTATTTTCACATAGTTCAACCTTCATATGTTCACTAATTTCCTCTAAAGTTTGGAGAATTAATTTAGATAAATTTTAGGTCATTAGTGGCAATTAGATGGGGTTTACAGTCATTGAACGTGAAAATAGCGGGAATTATATGGCCATTTACTTGAAGTCCTAATGTCATCTAGATTATCTTGGCATTTATGATTGCGGTGCGAGAATTTGTAGCTTATCAAATTGAGGACCATATTTGATATTACATGGTATTAAAAGTTGTTTCTGGCCCTTAAGTGGAAAAGAGACTTGAATTATACCTTGTAGAAAACTCACACACACAAAGGCAAAAGTAAGTAAAATTTCATTTAAAACTACTATGCAAGAACATAATATTCGTGAAATATTCTCTATAGATTATTGTTATAATATTTATATGACTTTGATAAGAGTTCATTGTTTATCATATGATGATGGTTATGATGAGTATAAAGTTTCAAACATATTGACATCTATTTTGATAAAGTACGCCATTCACGAGCATTTGCACGTGCATGCACCACATATGTCCATCGTTAAAAATCTAGCATGCACAACATGATTGGAAAACTGAATTTATTATAAAATGTTTTATTAACTATTACTAAGGCACCGATGCATGTGAGATATGCTTATGTGATATGTTTTGAAATCGCGGGCGAGACATCTCGGGTGATCACAATGGTAGATAGGGGATGTCTCTTTGATGATAACGGGAGGATGAACAACTTGACCGTGCCTTTATAATACTATCATTATTGACGTCGTGGGTGGAATACTTCTTATGTGATCATGGAGGTAGCTAAGAGATGTACTTCCATTTGTCACAAGAGGATGATTTACTAGACTATGTCAATATCATAATGGCCATTTGAATATTGATTATTGATATTGATATTGCTCACAACTCTATTTAGTGCATATTAGGTGGGCTAAGGGCCAATGAAATGACAAGATTTCAAATGAAATTATTTTGAACTGACTTTAATGAATATTTATATAATACATGTTTAGCATAATGTTTAAAGAAAATGATATGGTGTCATATGCTTTTATTACTCATACTCATGCCAGGTTTGATTTTTACTTATTGAGTATTAGCTTATATAGTTCTTGCATTGTAGGTAAGTATGGAAGTTCATAGAAGACATGGATAGCTGCGAAGCTCTTACGTGATTTTGAAGTTCGATGTACATAGATGACGACGTGTAGAGTTATTGTGTTGGCTGTTGTTTTTGTCTTACAATCTATTGTATTATATTTGTTGGGATCATGTATTGTGTATATATGACTTTTGAAATAGTATGGTCAATACTTTTGTACCCTCAAAGTGTAAATATCTTGAAATTTAGTTATGTAGTATTTTGTCTTAATATGCTATATGAACATTATATGTGATCAAGGGAGAATATATAGGGACCTTATTATGAAGATGCTTATTTCATTTTATCATGTAAAAAATAATAATAATAATAATAATGCTCAGTCGTATCTCTTGGTTGAGTTGTCAAATTTTTATTTCCATAATTGGAGGAAACAATGAAAAAGAAAAGATAAAAATCTTATTTGAATTTCTATTTCATTTAATAACATGAGAAAATAATGAAAAAGAAGAGAAAGTACATAGGAAATGAGAATATTAAAAATAGAACACTTATATTAGCCCCAGTTTGTATCTCATTATGTCAATTTTTTTTCCGTACTTTTTTTTAATCACATTTACACAATAAAATATTTTACATGTTAATTTAAAAATTCTCTCATTTCTAACCACACATTCTTAAAAAATTCACTATTCAAAATAATATTTTTCCAAAAAAAAGCTACCAAACATGGACTTATCATGCTTAAAAGACAAAAAAAAAAAAAAAAAAAAAAAATTGATTATTAAAAGAAAGAAAAAATATTGAAAAAAAGTAGGAAAAATAATTCAAATGACATTTTTTTTATGAACATATTTCAAAATCTTGGCAGTAGATGAGAGACTTTTTATTAGATTTTGTATTTTTACATTCTACTTAAAAATTAGTTCGTAGAAAATTTTATTAAATCAAGAAAAGTTGTCGATAATTTGATTGAATACACCTAAACATTTTAAATATACAAAAACATTTTAACTTGATTCCCACAATTGAACTGATTTTATTTTGTCATTAATGAAGTCTTATGACAGTTAATTATGCTTTCGGCATTACTAAGTTCTTGTTTTTGTAAAAATTAAAATTCAGATTTTAATCTAAACCAAAGTCGATAATTAATTTTAATCACATATTTAATTTAAGTCAAAATCAATAATTAATTTTAAACATATTTTATATGATCCACAACTTTTCAATCATACATTTCATCAACTTTTATCAAAGTTTAATAAGAATCTGATTTAAATATCCACCAAACAGAGACTAAATATATATTTTTAAATTTGCTTCCATTTTGAAGTAAACGTGAATGGGAAAAAAAATTTCAAATCTCTTTTCAATTTCCATGGAACCTTAGAAGAAATATGAAAAAGATTTGAATGAAAATTATCCCTCAAGAAATTTTAAATTAATACACATAAAACATCCACATTTTCTATGAAGAAGAATAAGAATGGAATGTAAATGAATGAAAATTATCCTTTAAGAAATTTTAAATTAATATGCATAAAGCATCCACATTTTCCACGGAGAATGAGAATGGAAGTATAAATTTCATTTGTGGTCACTGACTTTTCATCAAAATTCTAATTAGGTCATCAACTTTAATTTATTTCAATTGGGTCACTTCCTTCAATTTAGTTCTAAATTTAATCACTCCATCACATTATATTATATCATATATCGTCTTTTGAAATGAGAAAATTTACTTAGTTGGTACATGATCTTCTACCTAATATTAGCTTTTATAGACTTTTACATAATTGATACATGACACCGTAGAACAAAAAATGTAAATTGAGCTTCATATTTAAATTCCACCCCACCCCACCCTTCCCTTTCATGGCCTTGTTGTAAGTTGACATGAGTCACGGTGCAATTGTGCAATTTTCATCAATTTGTGAGATAGCATGGGGTGAAATTCGAAATCAAAATTGAAAAAACAAATTGATGTGCAGTGATCCAATTGTGAAAAAGTGATTCAATTTTGGCTAACCTTAAAATTTTTGAAGTTTTTTTTTTTTACTTCCGTTTTAGCTTTATTCAGTTGATTATTTTATTATTGATTCTTATTTATATCCTTTCATGCTTAATGTAAAGCACCCCCTCCTAGCTAAAGTTAATAAAAGTAGTTTTACTCTTTGTTGACCCCTGAAAATGAGCCAACAGATGTCGATCTCACTCACACCAAATCAAGAACGGTTCCAACGCGTTCCTACCGGAATAACGACGGTAGCAAAGAGGAAAATGATGCGGGAGGTACTCTGCGGCGAGAGACAAGAATGTTCAAGCTTTGTGGGTGGAAAAAAAGCAACCGCGCTAACAACGATCGCCGGATTGAAATCAAACTAATCTACCTTGGCCGACGTGGTGACCGTTGGATCAGAATCACGTAGCCTCATCTTCCTAATTGGGACGTCACATCACTGTCTCTTCATACAATTAATGCATTGATAAGGGGTTAGCCGCTCTATATAATAGGCTGACATACTGACAAATTTTATTACAAATGTTACATCAATCACTTCTAATAGATCTTTAAATCTATTACAAGGAACATCGTCGGCCTTAAGAGCTTCAGTTGAGTTTAAGAGCTTCGGAGGAATCTTCGAAGTGGTCCTCTAAGTGGAGAGCATCGTCATTGAGGTGGTGCCTCAGTTTGGACTTCGTCATTGCAATGTAAGGACTTCAGCTTTGTTTGACTTCTTCGTATTTTGGCCTCTTGGGTCTTTATTTAACTTTCTTGTCAACTTTTTGCCTACATGGCTTGCTACGTAGCACTGTCTCTTTGAGCCGAGGAGCCGAGGAATAACAATAGTTCCCTAAGTTTATGCATGATTATTTATGTAATGCAATGACTTGATTGTAAAATAAGAATAAAATTAAAAATAAATTTTGTGGGTGGTTTTTTACCACACTACAATAGTCTCAATATTTAATTACCCCCAAAGAATAACGTTGTAGTTGTAGTACAGATTTGGGGTGTCGTATCTACAGAAAAATGAAAAATGCTCAAAGGATCAAGAAGAGTGAATTATTCTCTTCAATGTGTAGTGAAATTCAATGTTTAAAATGTGAAATTAAATTCAATAATTTGAGGCAATGAAGTCAGAATTCCATCAGTTGGATTGGATCATTTACATTAATTATTTCATTTTTATAATACAATTAGAGGCTTTCATCCCAACACTCTAATAGGAAAATATATCGTGAAAATCAATTTAATTTACAAATGTAATCCTAGAATCTAGACTTATGACATATTCACACAATTTTATTTGAACAAGATCAAAAATCGATCATATACATCAAGTATAAGACAATAATCAATATGCCAATAAAGTGAAATTGAGATTAAAATTTAACAATTAGTTCAATCTAATGATAGAAGAAGCATGACTGGATCTATNAGAATCTAGACTTATGACATAGTTACACAATTTTATTGGAACAAGATCAAAGATCGACTATATACTTCTAACATATAGTAGTAATTAATCTGCCAATAAAGTAATATTTAGATTATAATTCAATAATTAGTTCAATCTAACGATAGAAATAGCATGACTGGATCTATAAAAGATTTAATAATTATTAAACTAATCTCAACAACAATTAGTTGAAATTGTAACTCAATAAATAATTTGATTAAATAATGGAAAAAGCATGACTGAAGACATGAAAAATCTAGTAATTATTAAACTGATTTCAATATAAATTAATGAAAAGAAAAGTCTAAATCCTAAGATTATTCAGACCAATTACATGAATAAATTGATGCGAAATTTGAGAATCCTACGAGTTCCTTCCTTACTTCACCTTGGTTTTTAGTTCCTCATGAAGTTCTTGAGCAAGAATTGCGCACCTTAAGGATTTTGGCAGCCATGAGGCGCGCACCTCGCCTGCAGGCAAGGGTGCGCGCCTTACAGTATTTTTGGGCCATAACTTTCTCTCATAATATCCGATTGAGGTGATTCAAGATGCGTTGGAAAACTAAGTCAAAGGGATACAACTTTACTTTAGATACTATCTTCGTATTCTATCATTTTCCATGTCAAATACTAGTTTCAATATGAGGCTAAAAATTAGTGCAAAACTTTTCAGCTTGAAAGTTGATATGTGATAATGTCTTGGCTATATTTCATCCCTTTGACTCCTTTCTTCATCTAGTTGACCTCTAACACTCTTGAATCTTCATCACAAGGTTAGAAAAAAGTTAAAAATAATTGCACTTTAGTCCCTGAACTTTCACTTTTTTCCATTTTGGTCATTTCTCGCCCTTTTCTTCTAATTTCCACCGCATTCGTCCATTTGCAACCTAAACCAAATATAAGTGTACTTAGGAACATTTAGGCGCTAATAAATCATGACAATGCAATTATTAGTGAATGAAAAACGTGATAATTGCACTATTATCACATCCCCAAACTAGCTTATTACTAGTTCCTAGCAATTTAATGCAAAATAAAATGATCAAAGACTAGTCAATATTGCAAGTTAAATTATCAAGTTCTAATTTAACCACAGTTCATGCTCTTTTCAAATTTAACACCACAAAAAATTAACAATGTTATGATCATCAGAATATCTAAAACACATGCCAAATGTGTGAGTGTGTGTCAAGCCATAGCCATCTTACTGCCAACCTTAAGACATGCAACATCAAGTATATCTCAAGCTAAAACGCCATCTCATGGGTATCAAAGTGTAAAAGTGTGGAGTTTCTCTGTGGAGCTTTGAAAGATGAACGCTCAAATTTGGAGGTTTAAACAATTGTGCACAAGCAACAAGCGAATATTGATTCTGTGATAGGCATAATACCAAATGAGAATTCATTAACTTCTTACCACATACCAAGATCAAAATTGTCAATACAAAGGATTGTAATGAAGTTCAGGTTGGATCGTATGAGAAGAATTGATATAAAAATTCAAATACTTCCAAGCACATAGTTAGATATCATATCAAACATCCTGATTGATCACAACTTCCAATAAATACCTATTTTGGCATTTCAAACCCCAAAATTAATCAATTTTTTTCCAATTTTTCTTTTTGTTTTTCAAATTTCTTTTCTTCTTTTTTTTTTTTTTGGTTTTTTTTTTCATTTATAAGGTTTTCTTAATACCAAAATGTTCCATTAAACTTCTACTATATCCTTCACGTACTAACAATTTAAACATGGAACAATTAAACACACATAACATTTGCCTTGGCCCGTTAGATGTTTCAATGATTCATGCTCGGTCTGGATTACAAACTCCTTCGGCCATAGGTTGTGACACCCCGAACTTAAGTTTCGAGTGTCACGTACGAACCATAATAACTTCTGTCTTTGCTACATGTAAAGACTTTTAAATAAAATGTAATGCATACTGTTCAATCTATAGTAAAATATCTCTGTAAAATTTAATGGCCTACAGAAGTGCATCCTGACCTGAAAGTATTCCTTACATATACGAACTCAGTGCTGTCACGCCTAATTGGGGCAGCCAGTTTAAATCTTTTTATAAAATTCATCCCAACTCTATTTTCTATGAAATCT
>CAIGRB010010590.1:70729-92003 GCA_903798255.1 Fraxinus quadrangulata
CTCACCTACTTCATCCCAATAAAGAGGAGATCTACATCTCCTGCCATAGAGAGCTTCGTACGGTGCCATCTTTATCGTAGCTTGATAGTTATTATTATAGGCAAACTCTACCAATGGTACATAACTTTCCCAATTGCCTCCTAAATCAAGGACGCATGCACGCAACATATCTTCCAAAGTCAGTATAGTCCTCTCCGATTGTCCATCAGTTTGAGGATGAAAAGCTGTACTGAAGTTTAACTTGGTTCCCATAGCTTCTTGCAAACTTTTCCAAAATTTTGAGGTAAATCTTGGATCTCTATCAGATACAATTGAGGCTGGGACACCATGTAAACGGATGACCTCTTCGTGCTTATTGATCCATACTGAAATTCATTCTTACTGGTAGAAAATGAGCTGACTTTGTTAACCGATCTACTATAACCCACATAGCCTCATTTCCCCTAGCTGATCTTGAAAAATCCATAACAAAATCCATAGTTATATGTTCCCATTTCCATTGTGGAATTTTTAATGGTTCCAACAATCCTGATGGCCTTTGATGTTCAGTTTTCATTTGTTGACAAGTCATGCACTTCTTAACAAAAAGACCTATGCACCGTTTCATATTTCTCCACCAAAATATACTCCTTAGATCTCGATACATTTTTGTACCTCTTGGATGAGCAATATATGGAGTTAAGTGCGCTTCTTCAAGAATTTCTTTCCTCAATCCCTCGTCTTTTGGTACACACAACCTTCCCTTAAAGAGTAAGGTTTTATCAAGGCCTAATTCAAAATCCTTTCGCTTGCTAGTACCAGCTTCAGATTTAATCTTTTGTAGGAACGAGTAACCATCCTGTGCTACTCTTATTCGATCTCTAAGTGTGGCTCGAATCATTAGAACCGCTATCCTGGTGATAGTTTGGGTTGGTGGAGCAATTACTTCTAGATGTAAGTTTACGAAATCCTTTAAGAACTGGTCCTGCATAGTAATTACTACTGCTAATTGTCCAACCTTCTTTCTGCTAAGAGCATCTGCTACTACATTAGCTTTACCAGGATTGTAAAGGATAGTGCAATCATAATCCTTCACTAGCTCTAGCCATCTCCTCTACCTCATATTTAATTCCTTTTGGGTGAAAAAGTACTTCAAACTCTTATGATCGGTATAAATATCACACCTACTTCCATATAAGTAATGACACCATATCTTAAGAGCATGAACTACCACAGCCAATTCTAGATCATGTGTTGGGTAGTTTTGTCCATATTGCTTCAATTGTCTGGAAGCGTAAGCTATCACCTTTCCATTCTGCATCAGAACACACCCTATGCCCTATTTCGAAGCATTACTATATATAACGAATCCCTCTGGCTCGTCTGGTATTGTTAACACTAGAGCTGTAACTAATCTTCATTTCAGCTCTTGGAAGCTCTGTTCACATTTCTTTGTCCACTGAAATTTTATCCCTTTTCGAGTCAACTAGGTCAATGGTTCTGCTATTTTAGAAAATCCCTCGATAAATCTTCTATAGTAACCAGCCAATCCCAAGAAGCTACGCATTTCTCCAACATTGGTTGGTCTTACCCAATTATTCACTGCATCTACTTTAGTTGGGTCTACTTCAATTCCTTGTGTTGATTATGTGCCCAAGAAAACCTATTTTATCCAACTAGAATTCACAGTTCTTGAATTTGACATAAATCTTCTCTTTTCTTAGGGTTTCCAAGACAATCGTAAGATGTTTCTCGTGTTCTTTATTACTCTTCGAATAAATTAAGATGTCATCAATAAAAACTATGACAAATTGATCTAAGTATTCATGGAATACTCTATTCATTAGATCCATAAATACTGCCGGGGCATTAGTTAATCCAAAAGGCATCACCAAAAATTCATAATGCCCATAACGCGTACTAATTGATGATATCCTGATCTTAGATCGATCTTTGAAAATATTGTAGCCCCGTTGAGTTGGTTAAACAAATCTTCTATTCTGGGAAGTGGATACTTGTTTTTGATAGTGAGGTGATTCAATCCTCGATAGTCAATGCACAGCCTAATTGCTCCATCCTTCTTTTTCACAAATAGCACAGGTGCACCCCAAGGTGATACACTTGGTCTAATGAAACCCTTATCAAGAAGCTCCTTCAACTGTACCTTCAACTCTTGAAGTTCGAACGGTGCCATACGATATGGAGCCTTTGAAGTAGGTGTTGCTCCTGGTGCTAAGTCGATAGTAAACTCTACTAGCCTGTCTGGTGGTACACCTAGAAGTTCTTCTAGAAAAACATCTCTATAGTGTTGAACTATTCGAACATCCTCAACTAGCAACTTATCTTGTTCAATGTTGGACATCGATACTAGAAATCCTTGACATAATTCCTTTCTCGACATCCCTTCAACCTAAGTTGCCAACACTATACGAGGCAAAGTATCTATCTCAGTTCCCATGAAGCGAAACTCTTTCTCACCCGATCTTTAAAAAATCACCACTCTCTCGGTACAATGGATAGTTGCATAATTTTTAGACAACCAGTCCATACCAAGGATAACATCAAAGTCTTTTATCGTTGACAGAATTAAATCTACTGCTATCCCTCTACCATCAATTTCCATCTTAAGGTCTCTAGCTATCTAGTCAGTAATAAGTATCTTTCCAGATGGAAGAGAGATTTCTTAGGTATATGGGAGGAATTCACATTCTACTTCAGAATTTGCAACAAACAAAGAAGAAATGAACGAATGTGTAGCTCCAGAATCTATAAGTACAAATGCAGGCATATTAGAAACAGAGACGATACCTGCTAGGACGTTAGGGTCTCGCTCTGGTTCCTGCCTGGATAAGGAGAAAACCCTTGAAACCTTTCTTGTCATCTCCAGCCTTCCGTGTCTGATTTTGGGGGCATTCTTTAGCAAAATGTCCTGATTTTCCACATTTGAAACAAACATTTTTTCCCAATAAGCATTCTCCTTTGTGAGGTCTATCGCACTTAGGACAACGTTTATCACCACCGATTCCTACTATCTCTGTCTTTCCTTTCTTTGGTGCATTGTTTCCTTTTCCTTTACCATTATTCTGTCTATCAAAAGTTCCACTTCCTCTTACCGGAGAAATTTTGAACTTGATGAGAAATTTCAACATTTTGAGTTCTTTGATAAGAAATAGTCTGTGCTCGCTTCAGGACTTCTCGATAAGTGTTCAGTTTTCAGTTCGAGAACTGACACTATATCACGAATATAAGGTTGGAGCCCACGTTCAAACCTTCTAGCCCGCTTCTCCTCTGTATCCATTAGATGTGGAGCAAACCTTGATAGTTCCTCAAAGTTGCGCTCATATTCCACGAGGGTCAAGGTTCCCTACTGGAGTATGAGGAATTCCTTCTCCTTTTGATCTTTCACAGCTGCGGGGAAGAATTTTTCTTCTACGAGTTCTTTGAACCTCCCCAAGTTATAGCCTATTCTTCAGCAGGTGTTAACGACCTGGTAGTCATGTCCCACCAATGGTAGCCCCCTTCTTTAACATAAACATTGAAAATGTTACCTTTTTCAGCATTTTCGCATCTTATAAATTTAAAGATATGTTCTAGTTCCCGTAACCAGTCTTCAACTGTTAAGGGATCCATGCTCCCCTCGAACGATGGAGGGTTCATTTTACGAAACTGCTCTATTGTTGCAGTTCGATCCTTCGGGTTAGGTACTATTTGAGGTTGAACAGCTCGTTGGTTGGGCTCCTAATGATCAGTTGGTACTTGTTGATTTAGTGTCCGTTGCCCAGTCAAAGGTTGTCCTAACTCCCGTATTATGGCAAGCAGTTCTCGTGCAAAGTTTACTGCATTAACTTCGCCACCACTAGAACTAGCATTAGCATTGCCGCTGCCCAAGTTCATATTGGAATTTGGTGCACTATATATATATATATTCTATTCCAAAAACAAAGATAGCTAGATAAGATGGTGTCTAATCTTCTATTTCTTCTGGATCCTCTGTATCTTCACTTTATCCCTTATGCCATGGTGTATCTCCCACAACATCTCAATAATGCAGTTTAGTGGATCAAGATGTTGCTCAAGGCTATGCAGCGGATGCATACAATAATTATAATAAAATGCCAATAACATGTCCCGCTTCTGCGCAAAACCACAAATTTTTGTCTTTGTGGGGGTTCTTATCATTCGTGCCATAACTAGGACAAAAAATTGATTATGTTACTCTACTAGGCTCTGATAAATAATTACATATAAGTGTTAATGACTTCAAAATCTCAAACATGACTTGATTCAAAATGTTCCTATATCCAACAATAGATATAGCAGTTCATTGCATAAGAAAACTCATAAACTTTGAAAAAGATTTTTACCTTAATCGCCGGTTGAAAGTCAGTTGCTAACTTGCTCGATGATGATAGACAGTAACTTTCTTAAAATATTTATTTTTGCAAAATCAATAATATATAAAGTTCATACTAAACTTATTATCTAAAAAAAGAGTCTACTTAGCTTTGAATCATCCCCAATACTTCATGCATGCATTCATGTACTTAATATCACATTATGTCTTAATTTGAACACCTCGTGCTTGCTTTCAACTCCTTATGCTTGTTTAAACACTAACCACCTCATGCTTGCTTAAACATTAAACACATGCTTGCTTTCAACACCTATGCTTGCTTTTACTTAGCATTACTTCACTACAAAGGTAACACTTCACTCTCGGCCAAGGGGTAATAAAGAAATGCTCATCTATAGTAAATAGGTGTAAAATTAGCCATTTATCCCAAACCCCTAATTAAATAATCTTGGTAAACTTTTAATCAACCACCAATGCAACTTGGAAATCACTAATAATTTTGGCCATATAAAATGTTGAAAAGTTAAATTATTATCAAAAAAATTAAATGAGTGAATTAAACGAGCACAAAACTTCGGAGTATTACATAGGTAGTGTTTCAATGTCTCCAAAGTTCAAGAGCATAAAGCTCATAAGTAGGATAATTCAGAGTTGTCGTGCTAAGCTTTTCACTGAAATATGCTATTGGTCGCCTATTCTACATTAAAACAGCTTCGATTCCTATTCCAGAGGCATCACATTCAATTAATGTTTTGTTAGAGTTAGGTAGTTCTAAAATAGATATAGCACACAACATATCTTTAATAATATTAAATACATTTTCTCGTTCAATGCCCCAATGAAATCTAACACTTTTTTAACAATCTTAGTGAGTGGTGTGGCAAGTGTACTACAATTTTTAACGGAACACTTAAAAACTAGCTAAATCATGGAAGCTTCTTACCTCAGTTATGTTTTTTAGTGTTGGCCACTCCTTGATAACTTTTACTCTCTCTCCATCTACTTCAGTGCCTTCTATAACAACACAACCCAGAAAAACTACTTTTTCCATATAAAATGCAAACTTCTTAAAATTAGCATAAAGTTGCTCGTCTTAAAACAAGAAGCACACATCTCATATGCTCAATATGCTCATCTAAACTCTTGCTATATATTAGGATGTCATCAAAATAAACTAGTAACAAATTTGCCTATAAATGCATGCAAACATGGTTCATTAATCTCACGAAAGTGCTATGTGCATTAATAAGTCCAAATGGCATAATAACAACTCATAACTCATTTATTCTTAAAAGCAATTTTTCACTCCTCTTTTTTTCATTCTAATTTGGTGATGACCAATCTTAAGATCTGTTCTACTAAAATTATATGATCCAAGAAATTCATCAAGCATGTCATCTAACCTAGGTATGCGATGGCAATACTCTACCGTTATGTTGTTGACTGACATGCAATTAATGCACATTCTTCACGTCATCCTTATTAGGTACAAGTAACACTAGCACCACATATGGACTCATGCTCTCCCTCTAGTACCTTTTGCTCTCTAACTCCTCCACCTGCATTTGAAGCTCCTTTATCTCCTAAGAATTACTTCTATTGGCTGGTAGGTTTGGAATAACAGCTTCAGATATAAAATCAATTTGATGCTCAATGCCTTGAATAGGTGGCAACCCACTAGGCATCACATCAGGGTGTCCTCATATTCCTAAAATAAAGAAAAAGCCAAACTAGGAAAGGTTGGTCAGTTTCCTGAAGAATAAGGAAGGATTCCTTGTAAACCATCTGTATCAAAGGTTGTTTTTTTTATGAAAGCACTCTTAATTTCACTTCTTTTGAAAAAAAAAAAACTCACTGTCATTACTTCTCTCTACAAGCTCTCCACCTTTTCTCTATTGTGGCTCTACTCCTTTATTATTATTTTTTGTAATTTCAATTTTGCTCTAATTTTTCCTCTCTTTCTTCCTGTTCTCTTCCTTACCTTTTAATTTCAATTGATTCTCATAGACCTCCTTCGGTGTTACAAGTGTAATTGAATTTCCATCTTTGACAAAGCTGTACCTATTTCTAAATCCATCATGTATCTCCTTTCTAATTGATACAACTCCCCCCCACCTATAATTATACTGCATACCTTGTTGTTAACTAGGGATGGCAACTGTTTGGGTCGGAGTCGGTAACCAAAACCATAACCGCACCACCAAATTTTTGGCCATACCATAACCGCACCATAACTATGTAAGTCGGTTCGTATCTCGGTTTGGTTCGATTAATAACCACAAAAATAAATTATTTCTTATAAGTTCAAACTTCAACCGTCAAATTGAAAAGAAAATTATGAAGAAAAGTCAATAAAAACAAAAATACAATACTAAGTAAATTTAGCAAACAATATCTCAAATGAAAATGCAAACATTATCCCAACTTCCCAATGCAAAATTCGAATTTAACAAACAATATTATCAATGTAGGTCACGACTCTTACTAGCATACGTCAATTTTCATTATTCCCCACAACTCTTATTAGCATAGGTCAAGAGTCAAGAGTCAAAGTTGATTCCTAACTAATTCTTCCCTGCTAGATTGGTACATTACCAAGCTCTCGCAAACAATATAACCCAAAGTATATGTTGAATTTTGGAATTTCATTAATAACAAACATTAGCAAAAAGCCACATTAATACTATACTCAAATTAATATTTTGCCTCTCTATTTCTTATGAACATAGAGAAACTGAAGAACGCATAAACTAGCAAGAAAAACAAACTAAAAATCACATTTTTCGGACCACGCATCATATATTTAAATAATATTATAAAGAAAATGCAATCAAGTATAATGTATCTGAATTTTGTTGAATTGTACAGGGAAGATGTTTGAAGCCAATGGAAGCTGAACAACTCAGAGAGTCTGCTCATAAGATGGTAGACTTCGTTGCTGATTACTACAATTTGATGCTGAGGTACAGGCAGTAGAGCGCCGGGGGATCTGATTTGGTTCATTGGTTGAGTAGACGAGTGTTTGTAAGTTTGGTTTCCAATTTTCGATTTTAACGTGTAGGGTTAGAGTTAGGTTACTAAGTTAAGGGTTTATTAGTAATGTTAATTGGGTCAGAATTTTAGGGAAGCCCAATTGTAAAAATTGTCCAATTAATTTTGGGAAAGAATAATGGAAAGCCCAATTGTTCAATTAATTTTTTTTTAACGGATAATCGGTTCGAATGGGGCACTGTTGCTAAATACTATACTCGCCCCACCCCGAACCGGGTCATTAAAATCAAAACCATAACCATCCCATTGCACCATCGGTTCATTTTTTTCGCTCCATTCGGTTCGATTAATCGTGGTTTTCGGTTTCAACAGTTCAAATTGCCATCCCTATTATTAACATAGTATCTAGTATGAAATATATCCTCTCTTTGCTGCTGTCTATCAGCATCACTAGCATCGTCCAACTTGGGCATCTCATCACTATCACTCTCACTCTCAGTTACCATATTGTCACGCAAGATCATAGCCCTTTTGTTTGGTCATTGAGAAGCAATGTGCCCTGAACCCAACTATTTAAAACACTTGATATCCCTATCCTTGAAGGTTGGGAATCTGACTTGAGTTTATTTTTGCTAGCTACCTCTTCTTTTTCCCTATGTGGTTTGGTCTTACTCTTTGAAACACCCATCAATCCTATTATTATTACCCTACTTCGATTTCCAATGAGGATTAGAACCCCAAAGAATTCCTTCCCGCTCCTTTCTTTTTAATTGTCTCTCCACCTTCATAGCCATATGCACCATATCCTCCAACTCTACATAATGTTGTAACTCAACTACATTGACTATATCCCTATTTAATCCATTCAAGAATTTAGCCATTGTAGCCTCTCTATCCTCTATATTAGCCCTAATCATAGCTACCTACTCCATCTCTTTATGGTAATACTCCAAACTCCTTGAACCTTGACTAAGCTTTGTAATTTTTGATAGAGGTTTCTATAGAAATGACTAGGTACAAATCTTCTCCTCATAAGACCTTTCAATTCACCCCATGTTTCTATAGGTCTCTCATGGTTCCTTCTCCTATTTGTCACCGATTGATCCCACCATATAGCATAATCAATAAATTCTATCATTGTTAGTTTACCATTTTCTCCTCAAAATAATTATGACAATCAAAGATCATCTATATTCTTCTCCCACTGCAAATAAACTCTAGGGTCATTTCTACCTTAGAATGAGGAAATTTTCATCTTAATACTGCCCAAATTACGAACAACCCTATCTCCATCTCGACCACCAAAATCTCTAGGATCTTCTTTGTATATTCCTCATCCTACCCACTTCAGCCATTCACGCAACTCTTCTATTTCTCATCCTACCCACTTCAACCATCAAGATTTGGTCAGTCTCATTCTCACTCTCTACTTCATTTTCATCATTAAATTCAGCCCTCGGATCAAGCCTATCTTGCCTCCTAACCTTAGGAACACTTTTTGGTTGTCCCCTTTGTAAGTGCAAATCACCGCATCCTGCATGTCCATCATATCTCTAATTTCTACAAACACTACTTTCATCCTCTTAAATTGTTGTTGCATAGTTTTCAACATGAAGAACTAGTTGTTATCCTCCCCATATGTAGATTTTTTTTTTCAAACAACTTAATAACTAGAAAAAGAAAATAGTTCTCACGTGTTTACACTCAAGCATTTCACTCAATATTGGCTTTTTCCCGATAATAAGCTCATCACTCTTGCCTTTTTCCTCTCGATGCTTTCTTTGCCAAGTTCTCTAGGTAACCAACTAAATTCAATAAAAAATTCAGCCTTTGTCATCTTCAAACTCGTAAGAACTAAAGAAACAAGAAGGATAATAAGACTGAAAGATCAAAAGAAGAATGAAAACACCCCAAGAATTTCAATAAAGGATTTCTTGAATTTGGTTTATACATTTTCAACACGATCGATTCCCAAGGTTGATAACATATCGAATAGTAATAAAGACGGTGTTGCTTGAAACATAACTGCCCAAGAATTCCAAGAAAGGGTTTCTTGAAATTGAATATGCTTTTCTTGAACTTTTAGTTTCTTTTTCTTGTTCTTTACATTTTTTTTTTTTAAACTTTCTTTGCTTTTCTTTTGAATATTCTTTGCTATATTTTTTTAAATATAATTTCGGTTTTATGGGGAACACAAAGTTAACGGAAAGATTGAAAATAAGACAAGTACAAAAATTTTGCTAGTGCACTAGAGTTAACGCACTAAACAATTTTTGAATGTTCTTTGTAAGATTGTTTTGATATGAATGAATTAAAAAATGGGGTGAAGATTCAATGAAGAAGATGCAAGAAGAATTGAAACTGGTAACAAAATGAAGATAATGAACAAAAACATGATTTTAAAGCCAAACTCTGATACCAACTGATATGAATCTCGTAGCAGGATGTACCATGGAACCCCCACAAGATTTGATAGAATCCCAAGAAAGTTAGAATCAGAGTTATAACCTCAACCTAATGATTTCTGAAATCAAGAATCAAGGTTAGAATGGTTGAACACCACAAAGATTGTAAGTATTTGATAAGCGGAAAACTCATGGTGTACATAATTTATGTACAAGGGGTGTCCATACCCCTCACGTGGGGTGGGATCTACAAAAATATGGGCCCCACCCCATGTGAGGGGTATGGACACCCCTATGTACATAAATTATGTACACATAGCATATCCCTAACTTAATAAGTTTGGGATAGTTCAATTAAGAAACAATATATGAAAGGGAATAATCTCACTTTGTATGTTAATCTTTCAAATAACGTCTTGGTGTTCTTGTACAATGAATCATTATATAAATAGTTAATAATAAATAAGGCCTAAATAACTCGTGAAACATCAAACAAATAGAGCTCTAAATGGAAAAAGGGAAAATTGCCTTGGGATTTTGTACATTGCATGTATTGTGGCGCCTACACACTGTTCACTTGAATTGGCCTCGGTCAAAATTTTTGCTTCCCCCCACACGTGAGCTGCTTTCTAGCTACACTCCCGACTCTACTTCTTCCAACTTAGCCTGAATTAAGTGCACTAAAGGTCAGTTCTTCGTTCATGGCCATCTTGAAATTTGGTGTTTTACTTGTTACACTCAAAACACTTAGCCCAAGTTGCTTGGATAAGTCCTTGTATGACTTCTTTAATCTTCTTCACTCTTGATCTTCTAATCGGTCCACTTGAGACATGCAAATGATCCTTGCTAGCTTGCCCTCCATGATTCTCATCATTTTGTCTCATTTATTGTATATTTCGTGCACTTTAATCTGATTTGGTGCATTCGTGCACCAATATACTTTGGTTCGTTTTGCTACATTTGGGGCGCATTATGGTTCATTTGACATAGTTTTGTACAATTTAGACATTCTGTAATATTTCGCACAAATTGGAAAACTAAGGAGCTTTTTAATTCATTTCACGCTTTTATGTATATTTTTGTGCTTTTGCTGCATTTCAAGTATTTTGGTACATCTTTGTATATTTTTGCTCGTTCTGGTAAATATTTCGTGCATATATGTACATTTGGCGAGATTTTTTACGTTTTCAATTGTTTTGATATGTTTTACTTAGATGAATAAATTTTGACGTGTTTTTCTACGTTTCGCGTAAATGTACATTTTGGTACAAATTAGTACATTTTGGCACATTTTCGTATATTTTAGGGCTTTTTTTTTTTTTTTTACATTTCACATAGTTCAGTTCATTTCGGAGCTTTTTTTTTTTTTCCGTTTCACGAAGTTTGGTACATTTCTTTTCATTCAAAACATTCATGCATTTTGGTGCCTTTAGAAATATTTCCTACATGTTTTGGTATTTCGTGATGTTTGCTACATTTTAACTTGTTTTAGTACATTTTCTGCATTTTGGCTTGTTTTGGTAAATTTTGCACATCTTGATGTATAAGACACACTTTAGTACAAGGTTTTCCAAAAGGAGATGGAGATAGCTATGATTAGGACGAACCTTATGAAGGATTGGGAAGCCACAATGGCTCGGTTTTTGAATGGTTTGAAGAGGGAGATATCGAATGTAGTGGAACTATAACATTATGTTGAGTTAGAGGACATGTATATTGCTATGAAGGTGGAGAGGTTACTAAAAAGAAAAGGAGCAGCTTGGTGTTCTTCGGGTTCTAATCCTTCTTGGAAACCGAAGTGGGATAGTAAGAGAGGTGATGGGGATATTTCAAAGGTTAAGACTGAACCACCAAGGGGAAAAGAGGAAGTAGCTAGCAAAATAAAACCCAAGGCGGATTCCCAACCTTCAAGGAATGGGGATATCAAGTGTTATAGATGCTTGGATTCACGGTACATTGCTTCTCAATGTCCTGGGCAATGGCTTGATAATGGGGAAGTGGTGAGTGATGATGGTTGAATTGGAGGGTGCTAGTAATGGTGATGGGGTAGAGTACCCAGTGGTAGGTGAAACACTTGTTACGAAGCATGCTCTCAGTACACAAATCAAGGTGGATGACATGGAGCAACAAAGGGAGAACATTTTTCATACAAGGTGCCATGTCAACTTGGTATGTAGTATGATTATTGATGGGGAGGAGTTGTACCAATGTAGCTACTACCCTTGTAGAAAAATAGGGTTTAACAATGATAAAACATCCAAGATGCTAAAGGTTGCAGTGGTTGAATAAATGTGGAGAGGTTAGGGTTAATAAGCAAGTCTTGGTAACTTCACAATTGGG
Organism: Fraxinus quadrangulata; assembly: GCA_903798255.1. Lineage (NCBI taxonomy): Eukaryota > Viridiplantae > Streptophyta > Magnoliopsida > Lamiales > Oleaceae > Fraxinus > Fraxinus quadrangulata. Next base: position 82,799 of record CAIGRB010010590.1, read on the forward strand.
GATGTGTGACATGGTTGAATAAATGTATGACGTGGTTCACATGCTAGGCATATGTTGTTGGGGAGACCCTGGTAGTATGATATGGAAGTGATACATAACGGGTACAAAAATAGGTACAGTTTGGTCAAAGATGGGAAATCTATTACTCTTATTCCATTAACACAAAACAAGTATATGATGATTAACTGAAATTGAGAGGTGGGGAAGAGAAGAAAAACAAAGAGAGGCAAAAGGCTTCAAATAAGAGAGAAATAGTGAGGTGGCTGAAAATAAAAGAAAAGAGTGGAGCCACAAGAGAAAAAAGAAAGAAAGTCTTCGAGAGAAAAGAAAAGTCAAAAGTGAGTTTCTTTGCAAGAGTGAAATAAAGAGGAACCAAACCTTTTCTCAGGGGCTCTACGGTAGTTATTTCCACAACAAGTTGAGAAGTGGCTTTGACTTCTTACGTATTCTTTTTCTTTAAGGTCGACAACTTAGCCTTTCTATGTGCCATTGTATCATCTATGGAAGGATCCTTAATGGGCCTCAAGATCCGTCTTCTACGATAGCACATTCCCACACAGTGGCGATGACAATTTTAGCTTTGCTCCTAGTCTTTCTAAGCTCTACTTAACAGTTAAATTGTTTATAATCTCTTCAACAATAAGATAAAATATACCTACCTTGTCTAGCGTGTCACACTTGTCCCCAAAAAAAGAGTTAGTCACAATTCTTTCTCGGACGATAACACTCTCCAGTAGCACCACTCTTCCGTTTCTTTCAAAAGATCCTTATTAAGTTCTTCGATGTTTAAAACATAGTCACAAAACTTATGAGTTTCAGTCAACGTTGGAAACCATAAAACATAGTCACATAACTTACCTGGGACATCCCATTTGCAAGGCTTTAGATCATCCCCTTCACCAAGAGTGAGACTTCCTTGGAGGAAAAAGTATTGGCTTTTTCAAACCCAATTCGTCTTAAGCCCTATTATCAAAGGAGCTCGACCAACTCTACAGACAACAATAATTTGACCCTTTTCTTAATATGAGTGAAAGAACTCTTGTAGTCCCAAAGGAATTTCTGTCTTGAAGGTATATGAAGAGAAATAAGAAGTCTCCAACTATTCGGCATTAATTTAGAAGGTGCAATCATGAATGCATCAACACGCGACGAGCCAATGGCGGAATTGGAAACCTTAATCCTTCTATAAAAGATATGTCGTAAAAAAAAAAACAACAGCAACAACAACAACTAGGATCCAGTCAGCTTTTTCAAAAGATTTAGGGGCTCAAAGCTTAACCTCATATGGAATCCCACAAACATACCTTATTCCCAACTTGAACCCGTGATTGGAGCACTCTACCACTTCTCACTTGAACTCAAGACAACATTGACCTAGCACTCTTCCACTTCACACTCGACCTCAAGATTGCCCTTGAAGGGAGCGCTCTAGCACTTTTTACCCGACCTCAAGATTGCCCTTGAACCTCACGCTCTAGCACTTTTTACCTGACCTCAAGACTACCCTTGAATCTAAAGCTCTACCATTTTTTACCCGACCTCAAGATACCATTGAGTAGAGTGTTCTACAAAAAATACCTTTACACATTCTATCTATTTTAAAACGGATCAAACCATCCAACCTTTGATTTCTATTGTAGAACCTTTTAACAACTTTAATTTGTTCAAGAAAAAAACAAGACTCACCTTCTATTTTCACCCAAATTAGCTCAAATTAGTACCACTAAATAGAAGGCAAGATAAACATGAAAAAGATTGAAGAAGCCAAGAAAGATTAAAACTAACCAAAAACCAAGAATTTGAAGCTTTCTCCAAGAGTAGAAACCAAAATAAATTTGATGTCTTGCAAATGAAGACGACTAGGCACCTCACTTTTATTGACCAAATAATGGTGCAAGGGCACGCGTTAATTATCTAATGGATGCATGGTTTTAAACGGAAATTGGACCAAATGTGATTTCCGCCAAAAATATAAAATTACTAGACCAGCCTTCAAGGTCCCTTTATCCCCACTCGACATATCATCTATGACGAACTCGTTGACCAGCTCACAAGGTCAACCTTGCTCGGCATGTCATCTATGTCGAGTGGGCAAAGCAACATAATGGCCTTCAAGGTTTGTTTATCCTCACTTGACATATCACCCATATCGGGCTGGGCAAAGTCACAAACCCACTCTCAATCCTAGCCCAAACTTGTGTATGCAAACCATGCTTATCCTTGACCTGCCGATGACTCATCGGTGTTGCTTTGTGTCTTATTATATGATACCACGTGGAGTCCAAACATAAGCTTCTCACCCAACCCTTTTGCCACAACACTATTCTATCATTCCGATTATAAATATCATTGGTACCCACCTTTGGAATCAATTGTAGATTTGGGCATCTACATGGACAACTAAACAACAGAATTTAACCTTAATGTTTGAAAATGTGATCGGGACAAACATGAAAAACACTTCCGTATTGTACTCATGGACGAAAATCCAACCATTGAGCTATAAAAGTTAAGCACATTTTCGTACATCCTCATTATCCGCTTTCTAATCGGTTTAAGATTTTCTCTTCTAATTGATCTGTATCGTAAAGGATTCTTGATAGCTTGCCATCCATGATTCTCATCAGATTCTCAAGCATTGTTATGTCATTTTCTCTATCCAAGGTCCTAATAAAATATAAAACCTTTATCAAGTTCCAAAATGCCCTAGTGTCAAAAACAACTATCATAAATAGATACATTTCATGTTAAAGTTTTCAGTCAACCAACAACATTTTTCCTCCCCTATTTCTTTCACTCCCGACATCTCTATCTCTTCAACAGTTCCAATATATATTTTTTCGTCTTCTTTCCTTAACTAAGTGAAAATCATACTTAGAATTAAGATGTCATCTAACTGGGAAAGATCGAATAAACCCACTAAAGAGTAGTGTGAGGGGTCGTCTAGCCATAAAAATGTTTCATGGACAGCAAAAAGTTCTTTTAAAAATTTTCTAGTTTCATTTCTTAGCATTATATCACCTACATGAGCTTCTTCATAAAGAAGCCCTACCCAAAAAAATCGTAGATTATTTCTTTTTAGGGTCTATGCCATTTTCTCTTCTTGTCCAACTCCAATCCTTGGTTGGGTAGAATGTCTACAGCTTAGAGGTTACTGCAAAAATATAGTTCGAAAGTTTTATGCTAACCAAAGTTATTCTAGTCTTGAGTCAAGATTTACCTATTGATGAGGGTACCATTGCTAAATATTTTGGTATTCCTCTCAAGGGATGAAGTCCATCCAAGAAAAGTGAACAAAAGTTGGAACGACCCAAATTTTTTAAAAATTGAATGCCTTATCAAATTTTTTTTTTAAATTGGCGACGTGACATGAATTTATGTATAACATTATGTGATAGTAGTTTGTTCAAGGTTGTCCATCTTAATTTCTGTCCACTGTAAAAAAATTTTTACTTCTTCTAATTTAGTTAACTGTTTAACAAATATGCCAAGCTCTGGTGTGGCTCAAGTGGTGGCTCCAGTAACACAGACTATGGCTAATATGCCAAGTCTAGCTGCTGGCCCGAGTGGAACTAAGATTATAGCTCCCATGCCAAGGCTGACTACTGGTCCAACTGTGACAGTCCCGGTTAATCACGGGAAAAAGCCAGAGAAGTTAATGGTTCGAATTTCAAGAGGTGGCAACAAAAATTGCTGTTTTACCTCACGACGTTGAATCTTGCAAGATTCTTGACTAAAAACGCTTCAATGCTCCAAGAGGCGGCATAACATCATTGTTCAATTAGTAAAGCCTCATTCTAACAAACAGACCGTCATCTGAAATGAGGATTTATGTCTATAAATGATCAATAGTGTTGATGTTTCAACTAACCAAAGGCTCTTATGCTCGACTTATGTCCTTATTAGGTAAGCTAAATGTCAACTTATCTCTAATGAGAGGTTTGAGTTCATGCACCAAAGTTCTCATGTCCCAAGGTAGCTAATCCGTTGAAGTAAATAGATAGGGAATGGGTGATACCGTCCATTTGAAACACGGTCCTCAACACGAGCAAGTCCCTTCTATTGGCTGATTATATGGATCAGTTTTAGCTTATTTCGTACTGAGGTATGAAATAATTTTGCAGAATTCCGTGAACAAAATGACCTCCTGATAATGATTTCTAGATGTTCATGGCATACTACCTTATATTTCTCTTTTATAGTTTTGTCCCAGTTTGTGATTTTGTTTTTACTCAAATAACTTAGGGGCCGTTCTCTTTGTGTTTCAGTTTTGTGTTTTGAGTTTTGAATTCATTTTGAATTTTGTGTTTTGGGAGTGTATTTTGAGATTGTTAAAAATGTGTTCTTTTTTACATTTTCAAAAATTGTTTTCGAAAATAAAAAAAGAAAAACGTGTTCTCTCTCTCTTTCTCTATGTTCCTTGTTTCCCTTGTTTTCAAGTTTGTTTCCCTTGTTTTCAAATTTTTCGTGGAATTGGCTTGAAAACGTCCAAAACAATGATTTTATCGTTTTGTGTTTTGTGTACAAATTTTTTTTCGTTTTCAAAAACGCGTTTTCGAAAATAGAAAAGAGAACGCGTTTTCACTGTTTTGAAAAATCGAAAACAGAAAACGGCCCAAAACGGCCAAAGAGAACAGCCCCTTAGGTTTTAGGATTTTCTGTCAAGCTTTCTTCTGTAGTCTTTGGTTTCTAGCTTGTTAGTATCATGTATTATTTTCTCTATTCATATTAATTTCGTTTTAAACGAGTTATATTTCATAAATTTCATAATATATTTAAACATAGGTCCTAAAACTAAACTAAAATCATATCACAATTCTTCCTGGCTTAAAATAAAGGAAGACATACCCAGACGTAGGACATTGAATATGTTATCTTTCTTTTGCTATTTTTTATGCTTGTTCATGTGAAAAAAAAAAAAATCTGAAAATTCAAAAACAAAATTATTTTTGTGTTTGTTTTTGTTTTTGTTTTTGTTTTTGTGGGTAAGATAAATTTGCCAACTATGATGGGTAATATATTTGGAACCACGTATTAGAATATAAATTGTGGAAAATTTATATTTTGGTTGTTGATTTATGCTTATTCATGTGAAACTTGATATTTTTGTGCACAAGATTTACGTTTTTGATCATTAAGGAATAATTTAATTCAAACTTTAAATAGGTTGAAAATAGTGGACCTTAAATGCTAAATCCAATTGAACGCTAAATTATACACCCTCAAATCAATTCTAGGATAGTTTGGAGTGATTGAGCTATTTAAAAAGACATTAAGATAGATGTGGATTTCATACTAAATTTTGCATGGAATGTCTAAAGCCAATAAGATGAAAATTAGGTGAAAATCTTAAGTTAGATGTTGATTTTTGAGAAAAAGTGTTTAATGAGGGACACTGCACTAATCATTGCATGAAAAAATAAATTTTCTCATCGTGACATCTCTTCGTAGCTTTATGAATCTAGTGATTAAGCTTGTAAGGGTAACTAAATCCTAGTGCCCTATAGTCATTTGATTTGGGTGTAATTAGCCAAAAGCTCGCTATAAAGTCGTTTAGAAAGTTTACTGGAGAGAAGTCCCCACATAGAATAAAAAAAATAAAAATAAAATATTTAGCATACTGCATATGCGTTAAGCTCCAAATACTTAATTGACGGAATTGAACCTTTGACTAGGGATTATTAGTTTAGTTGATTTTTAGATATTGAAGTAGTCAAAAATAAGGATATTCCACGTTTGAGGATATGTTGAACTGCAATTAGTAAAATCTAACCAAATTAGAAAGCGATAGGATTAGTGTATGCATTCAATCTTAGATCACAGGTCATAAAAATAGTTAAAAGAATAAGTTTAGGAGTGTACATCCCACAAGAGAAGAAATGACAAATTCGAACATTGGGGTCAGATTTTAATCACCTGATGAAATTATGATTCTTTACATGAATATTCACACACGCATCAATTTTACATTAGATAAGTAGAAATTAATTTTATCAATGTGATTTTGAAGTCATGCATAATTTAATATAGAAGTTCTAATCATGAGATAAAAAGTAGATTATCTAAACATGTTTGTTCAAAAAATTTCTTTAAAATTAGTTTATAGTTTGTTTAAGGACAAACAAATGTTCAAATTTGGGAGTGTTTGATAAGTCTATTTGTACACTATCTAAGTCATTGAATTGGAGTTTTTGTAAGTAACCATAAAATGATGATTGAAGCTCACAATGGCATTAATTGAATGCAATTGGAGGTCAAATGATTGAAATATAGTTAAAATATTTTCACAAATCAATTTTTAGTCAAAAATGTTATGCTTTGTAGTATTAACATCAAATTGAGACTTGTTTTTCGGATAGCAAACGTTTGAATTCCAGGAATGCTATTTTTAAAAGAATTTTGGCCATTCGAATTAGCTTTCCAACATATTTTCAATCATCTCAATCAGAGATCGAAAGAGAAAGTTACGACAAATACGACTGCTCAGGGATGAAATCGCACAAATCGACACGGGCACGAGACTCCGTGTTGGTTCATTGACAAATCACCTAAGAGCAAATGAGCTGGTGCGGTTACGGTGAAGAAGGCTTCACAACTGCGTGGGGCAAATTTCATTTAACGGGCCAACTTTCCTTCTATGATTGAATATCTTTCGGAACTCAAATTGGACGTGTAGCTTGACCTAATTTCATATCCTATAAGTACAAAAGTTGGCCTAAATATTGAAAAACTTTCTCTTGCCGTGCATACACAATAATGTCATCAAATTCAAAAAAAATCAAAAGGCCATTTTACATATTTTGATGGCGAAGATCAAACCATAACAAGAATTGAAGATAAATTACATCAAGTTATTGAAGAATTCAACATTGGATTTGAAAATCAATACCTTTTGCATTATTTTATGACTCGGTTGATATTTTTCCATTATTCTTCTTTTAGTCTATGAAATCATGTTAGGCTAGATCTATTTATGTATTGGATGAAGATGAACCTTATGTTTTATTTATTTTAATTCAAGGCTAGCAATTTAGTGTTTCTTGCATTTTTTGATTAATTTGGTATACCCATTACATTATTTAATTATTTGGCTATCAATTAGATAATTAGTTGCTTGTTGTAATGTTGAGAGACTCACAATAAATTTAGAACGCGACAAAAATTAATATATGTGCAATAGATGTTAGGAATAACATTTATCACGTGTGCAATCATATATCTATTTAAAGTATTAACATTCTAATCATTCAAATTCGTATTAGTAATAGTAATAGACTCATATCATTATTAGAACCAAATTAATTTATTTTGAAAAAAAAAAGTTAAATACATTATTATCTCCATCGACTATCAAAAACGCATAAATATGACTAGATTACAAATTAATAATTGAAATAGATAACAACTAGTGGACTCTAAATCCAATACAATAATCCATTCATTCATACAAATGCAAGAGTTTACATATTTCTTATTATAATTTAGAATAGTCACAGCAAAATCTCGCTTGTGTTGTGTATTTCGAATTCAATACAAAATTAGTGCATTTGAATTGAAATTTAGTCTATGTTAGACGATGCTCTCAGCTCATTAAATCTATTACTTTGCAACAATCTCGTACGCTTGCGAATTTCTTATGAACAATTTTTTGGCACCATTGTCTAAGAGATCATTCTTAGAAACTACAAATGCATAAATGGATTTTGAAAAAATTAATTTAATCTTGAGGGTGGAAGAAAAACAACAAAGCTTCAATATGAATGCTCCATTCAATCGACAACTTGATATTGAGGCATACAAAAGGATAGACCAAAGTGTATTGGTTAGAAGGGACAACAATGGAAGTCTTGTTATGGGGACCAAAGGGTTTAAAGAACATTATGCCACTACAGCCGATACAAGACTGAAAACTCTCTTTTCAAGCCACCGTGTATACCCAAAACATTAAAGTCGAGTTAATGACTATAAAAAAGCGTTTATTGGGAGGCAATCCAATTTTCTTCCCTTTTATTTATTCCGCTTTCTAGAATAGAAATCTTTTTAGCTTTTAATTAGTATATGATATTTTCATTCCTATATTTCCCTTAGTATGTGTTTGAGCTTATTATGAATTGTTCCATATGATGATTGAGTTCAAATTGTTTTGAAAGAACTTGATACTCGAAAACACAAGACAAGGAAAAAGACATAGCAAGTGATCCAACACTTTCAACCCTTCCATCTACCACTTGAAGATTTATACCAGGGGAATAATTAATTTTTTTCTTTGCCCATAATTTTTAGATATTGCTTATTATATTTCTAGGTATTGAGTTTAATGTTTTTTATTAGTTTGTGGAAAATATCGAGTATGTTATCTTCTTCTTCTTTTTTATTATTTTATTATTTTTATTGTTTTGTGTGGTATGGTTTCACGCATAAAAAAATCCAAAAATTTATTAAAAAAATACTTTTGGCTTTTTTTTTTTTTTTTTTGTGTGTGTCCTTATGTGGCTCAGATAAATTTACCTACTACGATGCATATATTTGGAACCACTGTGTTAGATTATAAATTGTGAAAAAGTTGAGTGTTGGAGTTTATTTATGCTTATTCATGTGAAACATGATATTTTTCTGCACAAGATTTATGTTTCGCATCATTAAGGAATAATTTGATTCAAAATTTGAATAGTTTAAAACTAGTGGATCTTATATGCTAAATCCAANGCTCAGATAAATTTACCTACTACGATGCATATATTTGGAACCACTGTGTTAGATTATAAATTGTGAAAAAGTTGAGTGTTGGAGTTTATTTATGCTTATTCATGTGAAACATGATATTTTTCTGCACAAGATTTATGTTTCGCATCATTAAGGAATAATTTGATTCAAAATTTGAATAGTTTAAAACTAGTGGATCTTATATGCTAAATCCAAATAAATGCTAAATTATTCATCCTTAAACCAATTCAAGGATAGTTTGGGCCGATTGAGGTATTTTAGGGAGACATAGAGATAGAAGTGGATTTCATGTGTGCTAACTTTTGTGTGGATATATAAAGTCCAATAAGATAAAAATTAGGTGAAAATTTAAGTTAGGTGAAATTGCACTAATCATTGTATAAAAAAAATTGTCTCACTGTGAAATGTCTTTTGGTGGCCTTTATGACTCAAATGATTAAGCCTACAGGATTATCTAAAATCTGATGCCTTATAGTCATCT
>CAIGRB010010597.1:16737-32544 GCA_903798255.1 Fraxinus quadrangulata
ATACAATTTTTGTAGTGACAGTTGAGGTGGGTAGTTCCAAGTTGTTGGCAGTATTTACATACTGCTTTGGTTTCTGGAACTCCTTCTAGCATACGACCAGTTTGAACCAATTTAAAATTGTCCCAACATTTTGCATACTCTTCACATTTCTCTTCCTTCTTGCATCGGGAATATTTAATATAGGTTCTTCATCTCGCTCCAAAGCAATTAGAGCACTATGATCAACATCAACGTCATCCAAATCAATTGGATGACTACTTTCATGAACGTCGAAACCTTGAATGTTTTCTGGAATGGCTAATTCATTTAGACCGGCAAATTCATTCCCAAATTGACTTTGGACAGGTGTTTCATCTCCGATACTGAACAAGTTTTTAATAAACGATCGTGAATCTATTTGTGAATAATAGAAATTAAATGTTGAACACTTGAAATAGAATGTAGAAATATAGAATTGAGAAGTAAATAAAAATTACGTAGTAGTGTATAAAATGAATTGCAAAATCAAGATAATAATGTAAAAACGAATGCAGAAGATGATTATAGAATGAATGAATGATATTGTTGATATTGATTTGTAAATTGTAGAAAGTAGAGTAGAGAATGAGAAATAATTGATATTGATAGTAAGTTTGGTGAGAAAAAAATATTGTAATTGGTGGGTATTTATAGGGAAAGAAATTTAGAAAAATGAAGAAAAAAATAAAAAAATAATTTTTTTTTGATCGGAACGGTCACTAATTTTCAGTGACCGTTTGGTCACATTTTAATTTTAATTTTTTTAATTATATATACACGAGCCGTTCGTATATATTCGACGAGCCTACGAGCCGACTCGTCGAAACGAGCAACTCGTTGAGCGGCTCGTCTAGCGAGCCGACCTGTTGGCTCGTAAGTCGGCTCGAACTTGTTTTGACGAGCCTGGCTCGATTGCCACCTCTAACCACCACCCAAATACTACCAAAAATCAAATCCAAAATTATTAGTTATAGCCACGACTATCACCAACATAACTACCAGCATCGCCACCACCAGGACTACCACCAACTACAAACATCGTCATCATTTGCAAACCATCACCAACTACCCCAAAAACTCCAAAATTTTCCCACATTTTCCACAACCAGCAACGATGCCCAAGCTGTGCGCAGCATTGCCCAAAATCGGCACCACCATCACCCTCGGAACTTTACCAACACCACCAATACCTCACCAGCACCACCACTTTACCACCATAGTCACCACCACCAACTGCAAACACCACCAATAAAATCCACCCTAAAATCATTCCACAACCACCACAAAATCAAATTCAAAATAACTGCACAACTACCACAAACTAGATCCAAAATCACAACCATTGATTGCAAAACTAGATCGACGATGACCGTTGCACTCTAAGCGCTGCGACGACGACTACTACACATATCATCATCCCTGGAGCAACGACATCACGTGATATTGTCGTTCAGTGCTCAGCGACGACAACATCATTGTCGCAACTGAAGCCACGATTCGTGCCGACTGCATCATCGCCGTGGCTGTCAGTAGATAATGAAGGGAGAGATAGAGAATGGAGTGAATTTCGTTGGGTTGAGGGTGTATATTAATTTAATTTTACGATATTATTATTAATATTGAATTATCATGTTATTTTTGTATAAACAAATTTTAAATCTGATTTTTGAAATAATAACTTGAAAAATCGAGTTCTATGTAATTTCACTAAAAAGTATTATATAATAGGACAATGCTACACTGCCAGGGCCACATGGACTGTAGCGGCCCATGTCGCCCTTGCAGAGTATAAAAACCTTATATAATAATAAGAGAAGATCTCAATGATATTAAGCTCCGTTTGGTGAAAATTAAAATCATGAATTTAATTCAAGTCAAAGTTAACAATTAATTTTATTCACATATTTTATGGGATCTATAATTTTTGAACCACACATTTTATCAACTTCTAACAAAATCTACTAAAATTTTGATTTTAATCTCTACCAAACAGAAACAATTGTAATTTACTCGAAATTTTACCTCTCATAATCTTCTTTATTTTTGAACCTTAATTTAGGTGTATTGTATCTATCTTCATGTGTATGGATGACAAAAAAAACATATTAAACCTAATACCTGTGGGGCCCATCCCGAATCAGGTGAGAATTTCCCGCCTAAATAGGAAAGGAGAATAGGAGGCCGAGAGGGAGGATTGTTGCCTCAAGACGGGGGGATTGGGGCGGCTACGAAGAACATGATCCTGCCCCAGCAAGGTACTTATCCTATTCCACCCCATCTTAATCGAGTTATGAGAGTAGAGTAAGGAAACAAAAACACTCAACGGGATGGAGGACGGAAAAGGCTAACTCGGCACGCCTTATTGCCATCCCTACTCGTGTGGGACAAGACCTTAAAAATTCTCATCCCCCTTCAAATGTTATTTCAATATACATAACCTCGTTTAAAGCTACATTGTTAAGGCAAAGTCTAAATCGTCGTGTCCGAGTCATCAGGAATGGATTAAGGATCGAACTACAAGTTGGACTAATATGTAAAAAAAAAATTAATTTAACTCAAAAAAAAAAATTTACATAAAAATAATTTACAGACTGGGGACTGAACCGAACTACGGAGTGCGTGCCATTATCATAACTTAATAAAAGTGGAAATTTATCAATAAATTACCATGTTCATATTTCCACAAATTTTAAAGAAATCCTCCACTCTTAAAACAGAAGTAACGATCTAAATGCAATGCAAAACCATATATTTATTTATCTATTTAATTTTGTAGCGTGCATTAATGAAACGTGTACACTGTTTATGAACATTAACGCATACATTTGTAGGTTGGTGTGCCAACCGAAGGATATGTTGCAACGATAATGATGGTATGAAGAGATGAACATCACACGCGTAATGAAATGTTGGACGTGAAAAAGATGTCGGCATAGACCAATGGGCGTTCTTGGTCACTGAAGGTGCATGGGACATGCTGGAGAGTCTTCTCCACTGTCATATCAGGCAAACGTGGACAAAGTAACACTATAGCTTCGCACACACCTAAGCATTTTTTCCACTAAAATTCTTCATTGCAAGGAAAGTAACAAATATGAGCTTTGGAGTATCAAATGATCTACAATACAACAATTGGATGCCAGGCGAACTTTTGACAATGTAAATTACATACCAGTGTGAGTCTTAAGTAGGGACCCATTTTAGTGTAAGCTCATGAAATAAGTAAAATTAACCATGCCTATTCAGATAGACCAATTTTGACAAGTGGAACTTTCATCTTTCATAGATGATCACAAGATCACTGTGTAATAACTAGAGCCCAAGGGCTCAAAAGACAAATAAGCTGTAAAAGTTCTTGAGAAATTGAGATATGAGTTGATGGCCAAACAGAACNAGAGAGAGAGAGAGAGAGAGAGAGAGAGAGAGAGAGAGCATAAACCATTTTATAGTCCAGATCTCTATATAAAAAACATGAACCAAGTAAAAAAGTAGAGAAATATAAATGTTCTTTACCGTTATGATGGACAAAAATCAGTGCAAGTGAAGTTCAAAATAAATCTAAGAAGAGGAAAAATCCAAAATAATTACATCGGACAAAACCTTAAAATTCGTGTCAGAGATATTTAGCTGATATTTTAGATAAACAATATCTGAAATAGGCACTCCGCACAATACGCAGTGTGAATCGAATCACATATGATGACATAAGCAAGGGTTGGAGGCAACACCCCAAAATGCGGGGATCGACCTAACCGGTTAGGTTGGAGGTCGAGGGGGCTGCGCCCCTCATGGGGTTTCAGGGGCAACGCCCCCAACGGTGATCGACCTATGCAATTTTAAGAAAGGAAATCTGATTTGTAAACGATTGTGAGATTGTGCGATTTGTTTTAATGTTTTTGAATTAAATTATTAATAAGTGAAATTGTATATAGTTTGTGTAAAATGTAAGCAAATGTTATCACCTAAATTTTTAAAAAAAGTGTTTGTAAATTTGGTTAATGTTATTTTAAAAATGTATTGTACAATTTTGTAGTAAACATATAAATGATTTTTTTGCTATATTATTGTTAGTAGTAGTACAAGAAAAAAAAAACAAAACAAAGAAGAAAAAAAAATTGTTAAGTGTGAAGTATTTAACTTCGTACGTAGAGTGCAGAGCAAATTGCTCCGTAGAGTACGGAGCATTTGCTCAGCATAGTGTGGACGTGGAGCAAATGCTCGACATAGTGCGGACCGCGTTGCGCGAAGCAATCACTCTGCTCCGTACGTAGACTGAACAATTTTTTTTTTTTTGAAGTGTTAATAATAATAATATAGCAAAACATAATCATTTATATCTTGTATATTTTAAAAGTGTACATCACATTTAAAATCAACATTAACCTATAAAATAAAGATACCCCAGGATGTCTGTTCGAAAACTTCCACACAAGTTCAAATAAGGGAAATATAACTTATATTGCATTTTTGTACCAGCTTACAACCCCTAGAGGCTTATGGTCAATTTAAACTGAAATAGTTGTTGTAAGCTGAAGCTGAGATGGTGTGGGAAAAGTTGCAAACTGTAACGTATCATTAACCAAATTAATGGACTGTGATTACAAATTGCTTTCGACCCGCTAGAGCAATTTGGATTGCGGAGACATTGCGGAGTTAAGACTTACCTTATTTACAGAGTTTCCCTCAAGAAATTCAGCAGATTGATGAGTTCTATTACTCTTAGAAACCCAATGCTCCATTGGTAATTGATTTAATGTCCCTTTATTATTTTACTCCGTAAACTTCTCTTGAATTCTCAAAATATTATTGATTGATTAAAAATGATCTATTATAGTACGGAAATATTAAAAACAACAATTGTATGCATATTATTGATTGAAAAATGATCTTTTATAGTAAAGAAATATCAAAGTCAACAATTGTATATATGTTAAAAATAACTCCAAATTAACTTTAACCCACGTGCGAATAGTAGAAGATAGATATGGGCAGTTGGTGTACATAGCAGATGATGGATATGAGGTAATTTGGGCTTACGAAAATGCTTCAAAATGAACAGTACTCTACGGATTCACTCTTTTAATATAGTAGGGATAAGGATTAAAATGTGTGAATCGAAAAAGTCTCCAATAGGTACGTTGATTGGTCACGACTCTTCAAATGAAAATGGTGCATATAAAAGAGTTGTTTCGAATGGGTGTGACCTTTTGATATGGTGCGATCTAAATCATCAATTTCGAAAATGTGTGATATAATGGTGGAATTAATTTGGCCATAAGATGTGACTCTTCAAAGAGACACATACAAATATGTAAACATGACCCTCCTAATTTCATTTTCTTTACTCCAAATCAATTCATTATAATTGATTTCTACTTCTTTCTTTCTCTAAATTCTGTTAAATAGAATTTCCATATTATTTTGAGTTTTGCGTTCGATATTTATAATTCTATATCTTCCATTCTAAGAAAGTACAGTCAAGCGTTGGTTCGCTATGCAAAATTAATGTTGTGCTATATTAATTTTAGAATAAGCGTTGTATTTTGAGATACATCCATTCAATCTTGTTCTCACTAATGCAAGGGGCAAAATCTATCTTAAGGAGAGTTGTACTCGCATACCTCGCTTTATTTCATCTCCTTCAAATTTTCGCATTTTTTACGTTTGAATAAGTCGTGATTTATTTATTATTATGTACGTACCATGGTTTCAGTAAGTTGTTACTCTATCCTATTTTCTTGCTCATATTTTTGATTAGCGGAATATAAATTATGTACTAATTTATCCACATTAATGAAATCATTTTAAATTCACAAGTTAGGACACCTAGAGAAACAAAATCTATTAAAATTTGAGTTGGAGATACCTAAATTTTTATAAATTTTAAAAATCTTCAAAATATGAGTTGAGGAAAACCTTAAAAGGTATGTTTGGTAAAAAAAATGATGTGCAGATAATAATTTGTGGATTTTTTGAAATGCGTGAATAAAAAATTCATAAAAACTATGAGTCTCGTGAAATATGTGAATAAAATAAACAAGCCCTAGGTAATTCGCTTTATCTCTATACCATAGGTAAAAGAAATTTAACCCCTATTTGGTACCTATTAAAATTATGATTTAAATCTATGTCAAAATTAACAATCAATTTTAATTAAATATTTTTTGAGTCCCACAACTTTTCAACCACATATTTCATCAATTTTTATCAAAATCAACTAAAAATATTATTTTAATGCCTACCAAACAAGGGCTTAATAATCGTATATGTACTAATTATGTAATAAAACATAAAAAGTAGGGAAATTTTCATATATAAGAGATTAAGTATGACCTATTTTCAAACTAAGAAACAATGTTTAAACTTCAAAAATCAGATATTTAAATTATATTTATGAATAATTAATTAAAAATATATTTTATTAGTTAAATATATTAAGGTTATAATACTATTTTGTCACAAATTATCGAATTAATTAGTTACAAATTATTTTTCGGTCACAAACCAAAAATTTTATAGGCAAAAAATTATTTTAGTGTCACAAATCAAAAAAATCATAGGCCACAATTTATTCATCGATCATAAATCAAAAAATATATATGTCACAATTTATTTATCGGCCACAAATCACAAATTTTATAAGTTACGATTCAAATTTTTGAGTCACATAGTATTTATTGGTCACAGTCTCAAATAATTGGTCACATATCATTTATTGAACATGATCAACTAAATAATTGGTCCAAACATACCTACCCTACGCCATCCCACCCACAACTATTGCGCCACGGCCGCCACCACTACCACCACCACCATCCAAACACTACCAAAAATCAGATCCAATATTATTAGTTATCGCCACGACCATCACAACAAAACTACCAGCACCGCCACCACCAACACTACCACCAACTACAAACACTGTCACCATTTGCAAATCACCACCAACTACCCCAAAAACTCCAAAATTTTCCCACATTTTCCACCACCAGCAACGACGCCCAAGCCGTGCATAGAGTTGCCCAAAATCGGCACCACCATCACCCCCGCAACTTTACCAGCACCATCAACATCACCAATACCTCACCAACACCGCCACTTTACAACAACAGTCTCCACCACCAACTGCAAACATCACCAATAAAATCCACCCTAAAATCATTCCACAACCACCACAAAATCAGATTCAAAATAACTGCACAACTACCAAAAACTAGATCCAAAATCACTACACAACCATCGATTGCAAAACCAGATCGACGACGACCGTTGCACTCTAAGCGCTGCAACGACTTCATCGTCGCTGCTATATGACTACTACACACATAATCATCGCTACAACAGCGGCATCACGCGATATTGTCGTTTAGTGCTCAACAGCGACAACATCTTCCTCGCAGCTGAAGCGACGATTCGTCCCGACTGCATCATCACCGTGGCTGTCGATAGATAATGAAGGGAGAGAGAGAATGGAGTGAATTTCGGTGGGTTGAGGGTGTATATTAATTTAATTTTATGATATTATTATTAATATTGAATTATCATGTGATTTTTGTATAAACAAAATTTAAATTTGATTTTTGAAATGGTAACTTTAAAAATCTAATTCTATGTAATTTTCACTAAAAAGTATTATATAATAGAGCAATGCTACACTGCCAGGGCCACATGGGCCGTAGCAACCCCATGTGGCCCTAGCGAAGTATAAAAACACTATATAATAATAAGAGATCTCAATGATATTAAGCTCTGTTTGGTGAAAATTAAAATCAAGAATTTAATTCAAGTCAAAGTCAACAATTAATTTTAATCACATATTTCGTGGGATCCATAATTTTTGAACTACACATTTTATCAAATTCTATCAAAATCTACTAAAAATCTGATTTTAATATCTACCAAATAGAGACAATTGTAATTTACTCAGAATTTTACCTCTCATAATCTTCTTTATTTTTTAACCTTAATTTAGGTGTATCGTATCTATCTTCATGTGCAGTGATGACAAAAAAATCTATTAAACCTAATACTTATGAGGCACATCCCGGATCAGGCTGGAATTTCCTGCCTAAATAGGGCAGGAGAAGAGGAGGCCGAGAGCGAGGATCGTTGCCTCAAGACGGGGGATTGGGGCAGCTACGGAGAACATGATCCCGCATTGGCAAGGTACTTATACTACCCCACCCCATCTTAATCGAGTTGTGAGAGTAGAGTAAAGAAACAAAAATAGTCAACGGAATGGAGGGCGGAAAAGGCTACCTCGGCACGCCTTATTGCCATCCCTACGTGAGTGCGTGCCATTATCACTACTACTTAATAAACGTGGAAATTTATCAATAAATTACCATGTTCATATTTCCACAAATTTTAAAGAAATCCTCCACTTAAAACAGAAGTGACGATCTAAATGCAATGCAAAACCATATATTTATTTATCTATTTAATTTTGTAGCGTGAATTAATGAAACGTATACACTGTTTATGAACATTAACGCATACATTTGTAGGCTGGTGTGCCAACCGAAGGATATGTTGCAACGATAATGATGGTATGAAGAGATGAACATCACACGCATAATGAAATGTTGGACGTGAAAAAGATGTCGGCATAGACCAATTGGCCTTCTCGGTCACTGAAGGTGCATGGGACATGCTGGAGAGCCTTCTCCACTGTCATATCAGGCAAACGTGGAGAAAGTAACACTATAGCTTCGCACACACCTAAGCATTTTTTCCACTAAAATTCTTCATTGCAAGGAAAGTAACAAATATGAGCTTTGGAGTATCAAATGATCTACAATACAACAATTGGATGCCAGGCGAACTTTTGACAATGTAAATTACATACCAGTGTGAGTCTTAAGTAGGGACCCATTTTAGTGTAAGCTCATGAAATAAGTAAAATTAACCATGCCTATTCAGATAGACCAATTTTGACAAGTGGAACTTTCATCTTTCATAGATGATCACAAGATCACTGTGTAATAACTAGAGCCCAAGGGCTCAAAAGACAAATAAGCTGTAAAAGTTCTTGAGAAATTGAGATATGAGTTGATGGCCAAACAGAACAAGGTTATGATCACATATAGAGCCCTTCTGGAACACCTTCTTTCTTCTTGAACATAACTTTGTCTTTCGCCTTCTTGAAATCTGCATGCATCACCTGAACAAGAGTAACATGTGTCAATATCAACAAATAGTCACACATCATTTATTGACACGAGCATAATCAATAATGTCAAATTAATTTATTTATTTTTTGGTTCTTTTCCCCTTTATTGATCAGTCAGAGTGTGAAGTTAATAACAAACCTAAACAAGGCAACATATGCATGCACAAAGGACAATGACCCCGTTTTTTATGAATTCAAGAAGTTCATATTCCTGAAATAAAATGTTCTTGCTTTCTTTTCGAATTGTCCTTGTGGCTGGGAGCATTGGCAGTTGAATGTGAAGGTAACATAAATTGTCTCCCTTCGTTTTTCTTTTCATTTTTGCCATGACTCCCACTATAGACTAGTTGGAAGAGGAATGCCTAATTCTACATGAGCAACTAAATTAAAAATTGGATTGACTCATAAAATAGAGGCAATTTTTTGGTACGTTGGCAAAGTATAACAGCAGGAGAAAAATAATATTATTTATATCCAAAAGCAGAAAAAGAACAAAAGAAAACTAGCATTCACTCAATCTAAAATAATGTGATGGAAAAAAGATAAAACGATGGAACAAAAAATGTCTATATCTAAAAGATTTCTTGTAACCAAGAAAATTAAGAAAAAAGAAGGGATACAAAAAGCATATGAACTTCAAAAGGAAAAACTTTTCTGCAGTAAAAGTAAATAGTTCAACATTTTCTCTCTCGTATCCACCATTAAGGGAACTTGTTGGTGTCCATTGGAAAGCTTAATTTAAAATATTCTTTGCAACAGAATAATACATTGATATTTCTTTTACTCAATTATTAATGTTTAGAAAGCAAACATGCAAGGCATTCAACCAAATATAAGACTACAAAACCCAATTTTCTTACTTAATCCATGTCAACCTCCCTCTACCATGTTTCCACACTCTGTTTCTAGACCTTTTTACCATGCCGATTCGCCAGTGCAAGAGCTAAACTAATTTCTGTGCATCATTTATTTTTTTATACCAGCTGCTCATCACTAAGGACCACATATTACAAATCTTGATTGAAGCTAAAATCAGAGTATTAGTATTCTAAACGATCATGATTTATCCTCCCCCACACTGATGAGAGCTACAATTTATAGCTTTTATACAATTATCGGGACTCACTTTCATACGACGCTCTCTTAAAGCAAGCAATCCAGCTTCAGTACAAATTGCCTTGATATCAGCTCCAGAAAACTCATCTTTTGTCATAACAAACTCTTCTAGGTTAACATCATCCGCCAATGTCATCCTCGATGTGTGTATCTACATAAGAAACGGTCACTAAGTTAAGTGGACTATCATTAAAAAGGTTTCAATGGGATGACCTTATGCAATACTCCTTCGATGTGTATAAACAGCTGTACCTGGAAAATACGCCTCCTAGTCTTAATATCTGGAAGAGGGAATTCAATCTTCCGGTCTATTCTACCAGGTCGAAGCAGAGCAGGATCAAGACTTTCAATTTTATTTGTTGCAAGAATAACTTTAACATCTCCTCTTGAATCAAAGCCATCTAATTGGTTCAGCAGCTCCAGCATAGTCCTCTGAATTTCACGTTCACCACCTGAGTGAGCATCATACCTGTAGATAGCATTCAGTAATAAAAATATATCCATAACAGTACCACTTCCAGGCTAAGAATGTTCAGAAGATTACCTTTTCGTACCAACTGCATCAATTTCATCAATAAAGACAATAGATGGGGAGTGATCATCAGCAACTCTAAAGAGTTCCCTCACCAATTTAGGACCATCTCCCAGGTATTTTTGTATCAATTCACTTCCAACTACACGCAAGAAAGTTGCTGATGTAGAGTTTGCAACTGCCTGAAGATCATTAAAAACTGAGGCTTATAAAACTACAGCACTTTCAGCATACAACATTTTCAAATAGTCACATATCAAAGATCATATGAAGTTAAAGGACTTAATCAAACCCTTGGGAATAAGTATTCCTTGTAATTGCTCCTTGTGATGCAGCAGAACCGTAGCAACAAGGATCTCAAAACATGGCAACACCTATGATACTATGTAAATTAGACTTACAAGTTTCATCATGGTATATTTTTTCCTCCTTATTCTGATTTTTTTTCCCCCCCGCATTTAGTCAAGTCCCCCTACAAACTCAAAATATGTACAACTATGACAAGGCTGAGAATGCAAAGAAAAGCTCAATTAGTTCCCAACTCTTTCACTAACAAACTGCTATATCTTGCATTGTCCATCTCAGGAAAACACATTTACAAGAATTAAAGGCATAAAATCTTTTCCCCCATATCCAGCCCCTTGGCTACCATCGAGAATGAGTAAAATCTTAAGTTTTCATACAAATTTTGGATGCTCAGGATAAAGCCAATATTAGCATAAAAGCGTTAAATCCATCACAGATGGCATGTCAAACGTACAAACATGTATGCTCAATTCAGAATTCCGAATAAAAGTACAACTATACAAACCTTTGCAAGCAATGTTTTCCCAGTTCCAGGTTCTCCATACAGTATGACCCCCTTGGGAGGCTTAATACCAATGTCTTCATATAATTCAGGGTGAGTCAATGGGAGCTCGACAGCCTCTTTAATCTCCTGGATCTGGGCATCTAAACCACCAATATCAGCATAAGTTTCCAATGGTGCCTTTTCTACCTTCATTACAGAAACCATGGGGTCGACATCATCTTGAAGAAGTCCAACAACAGAAAGAACCTGAAATAAGTTAAAGTTACTTTAGAAGGTACAATGTACAAAACTTGTTGATAAACTGGAATCATGGTTAGACATACCCCTTTCTCTCACTTCATCTTTTCTTTCTTTTTGTCTTTATTATTATTATTATTATAATTATTTTATTTATTTATTTATTTATTTTCAATTTTGAGAGGGGATAGGGTGCATCTTCTCAAATCATACTTTTTTTTCATACAAGGCGAGTGTTTTGAAATTTCTTGAATGCATAATTGTTATAGACATTTCTTCAAGGTGGTAAACACACGATTGCATCTTTATATCGTATGACAACCTTGTACAGTTGTGCTACAACTATTTTTCTAGAATTTACAGCTTCCTCCCAACCTTCATCAAATAACAAAATGGCTGCAAATTCCCATGATTATAGAATTATCTCTGATTTATTTTGACATAAAATGATTTTTAGAAATTGTTTTTATTACAATATTTATATGAAACATGATTTTAAATAATATGACATCTTCCTCCAACAAGTTCAACTCATTGAGTAAATGATTCTCCTAATGAAATTTCGTATATTTAAAAAAGAACATATTCATGAATACACAACCACAAAATGCAAAACTATGAGGACCACATGTCCCACCCTTCTGCCAAATTCACCCTGTTGTCCAACCTCAAAACTTTCCTATCCGTAGTTAGGGAATTGAATAGTAGAGATGTGTGCAGGCAATGTAGATGAGAGAGAGAGAGAGAGAGAGAGAGAGAGAGAGAGAGAGCATCCACTTGATTTAAAGGTTAAAATTCATACACACTAAAATCAAGGCTTTCAACAAAATATCACGACAATCAAAAATCAGAAAAGTATTTAGACATAAAATTCAATGAATGTTAAAGTATTATAGATCTTGGAAATTTTAAATGTGAAATCATTTGCAACAGTTTGAAATGAGCCTGACTAGATCATGCAAACCAATACAAACGATCATCCCACATTTCAGTTAAGTTAATCATTAGCATAAAGTCGTGAATCTTGCGATTCCAATTAGAAAAAGAACTTGTAATAGAAATTAGTAAAATCAGCGCCAAAAATGTTTTAAAGTAAGTTGTAGAGAACCTTCATGCACATATCAAACCAATATTACGTTTCAATAATAGCATCCAATATCTACCAGCATGTATCTCCCATTACTCAGAATATGAACATGGTTAAAAGTGACCCTCAAACTCCTACCAGTATGCTATATTTTTAATGCTAGCTACGTAAATAGATACACAATAAATAAAACAATTAGAGATTGTGTCAACTGTAAGGCAAAACCAGCAAAAGCTTGCTCCAAACCCTGGAACCTACAAATTTTTCAAATAATCTGAAGGTCGTTCCTATCCATCAAAAGCCGCAAACAAAATGTCACCAAAGAAACCAAAAACTAGAAACCCACAATAAGCAAGTACCAGATTCTAAATGTACTTAAAACATCATAAATTCATTTTTCTAATGATTTAAAGTAGATAAAATAACAGTTTAACCATCAATATTTAACTAATACCATTCAAGACAAGCATTAGCCATATGTCAATGGAACCCTATCTTCCATTTTCCTCACCTCTCAAACCCTGTCCTCCAAATATATTTTGCTCTCTAGTGCTAACCTTAAATTTCAAATCACTAATTTCAAATTATCCTTTAAACTATTTCTAAATCATCCCCAATTTTAACCAGAATCCCAGCCTCTCAAACCCCAGCTCCAAAATACAAAAAACCTAATTTACAAGACCATAACACCGAAAAATACCTTATTGTGCATGAGAATCGAGCAGCCGGGCTCGAGCTGATCCTTGTCGACGAAGGACAAGATCCCGACGTAGTACTCTGGCCCCACAGAGGACGAGACAATGGCATGATTCTCATCAATCAACTCCTCCAAGTTCCCAACGCTCATGGGGGACCCACGCAGGTCATCGACCTTCGATCGATCCTCCTCTGTTTTCTCTTCCTGGGGCTTCAACCTTTCCTGATTTGCTACGAACTCTTCTTCCATCAACAAATAGTCCTTGATTCTTTCGAGCTTCAGCAACCGCAGTTTGCACTTGGACAGTGGCGTCACCGTCGGGACCCGGGCCGCAGCCTCGGACCCCTTTTGCTTCCTCTGCTTACGGCCTACACGAGCAGGCGCCGGCGGCGGCTCAAACTTCTTGTCTTTCTTGTCGCCTTCATTCTTCCGGTCTCCGGGGAATTGGCGATTCAGTCCGCCGGGCGTGCCCTGACCCATAATTCTGGTATGTAATTCAGAAGTGATATTGGGTTCTCTAGGAGATAGATGTGTGTTTATACTCAAGAATGGGTTACACTCGAGCGTGTTTGGCTAGGTTAAAGCTTACAAGTGGAAATCAAGTTTTGATAAGTAAAAATTAATATCAAGGTAAAATAGAGATTAATTTATTGAAGAATTGATCTAAGAAGTAAGAACCATGTTGGAGAAACAAAATATATTTGATTGTGTGTTTGATTTCAAGTATAGAACTTGCAGCCAATTTAATCCCTATTTGATCATTTGAACCCTCTTTTTCGGAAATAATGTATTTTTAACAATATTTTGATAGAGAATGTGTAATTAAAAAATAAGAAAAAATTTTGAATTTGCGTATAATATTATTTTACTAAGAATTAGTGATTAAAAATAAAAGAGAGACAAATGTATTTTGAAAATAATGGAAACTAAACAAGTTTCTTTCAAAAATCATTTTTTATATTCACTTTCAACAACACATTCTCATAATAAAATAATTTTTAGGTAAATCCAAAAAAAAATTCTTATTTTTTAATCACACGTTCGCAAAAAAATTACTATTCAAAAACTCATGTTACACAAAAAATGACAGTCAAATAGGGTTGAATCGCCTATAATTTATTTGTATGAAATTGTTAATTAATGGTGTGTTTGAATCACATTATTTCAAAAGAAAGCATTTTAAAATAATAGATTGATGGAGAGTATATGATTAAAAAAGAAAGAAATGTTATTGATGTGATGGAAAATA
Organism: Fraxinus quadrangulata; assembly: GCA_903798255.1. Lineage (NCBI taxonomy): Eukaryota > Viridiplantae > Streptophyta > Magnoliopsida > Lamiales > Oleaceae > Fraxinus > Fraxinus quadrangulata. The sequence continues at coordinate 31,657 of CAIGRB010010597.1, forward strand.
TTATTTTATTGAAAAATATGTGGTTAAAATGAGTAGAAGAATGAGAATGAAAATTTTAATGTAACTCAGACATGTGCTAAATGTGTTTGATTGACGTAATTTTCTACCTAAAAAAGGTTGCACTTTCTATAACGTTAAGTTTTTTCAAAAGTGTGAATTGCCCAGAAAATAAAAATTTATCCCCATAAAGAACAGCTCTATCACACTTACAATGTGGTTGACAGCTTTGTTTACACCATGTGATGTGGCAAAAACTTTTTATCATTAATTTTAACAACATTTATTCAAATCAATAATCTCGATTTTATCAAAAGGTGTCAAACTTGATGTAAAATATTGATGCACAACTAGATTAATTCCATAACAAAAATATTTTCCTTATTTTAGAGAAAAATATGAACACGTGAACAATTTTTGAAAAATAAATTTAATGAAAAAAATGTCAATTAAACATCCAAAAAGTAGGAACTTGAATGAAAAATAATATTTTTCATGAAAATAAAGTCAATCAAGTACACCCTAAGTTCTTATTTAAGTCACTGTTTGAACCACATTAAAATTTTCATTCTCATTCTGATGTAGGAGGGTTCGGGTCAGATGCTGAGTTGTCAGATAACACGTTAATGGTTCTAAAGTATCACGAGTTGGCTACGGTTATCGGAATCGCGATTATCGCCACAATCTGGAAAGCTTGTTTCGGCGCGAACGTCATGGTCACGAGCTTCGCTTGGTGTGTGCAGTTTTCAGCCTCAAATTCCATCGTTTTCCCTTCCGAATTACTATTTTAAGTTAAATTTTACTATTTTTAGGAATAATTCGATTGCATGTTTGGAGATGATTTTTAATCCGATTTGGGCTAGATTTTTCGCAGACTACTTATTTTATTCC